>OZ012741.1:396463907-396733907 GCA_963859935.3 Lathyrus sativus | reverse complement strand
CCAGTTTAGGGCATGTCGGCCTCGGGAATGGGATCACATCTGTTCTCGCTATGACGGGAGACGATTCCCTATGTATGAATTCATGTTTAAGGAGGCGGGGATGCGCCTTCCTGAAATTCTGGCAAGCACACGATGGATATTACTACCAAAGTTATAACATCCACTGTGACATTGACTACTGTACTAACTAAATAAATTGTAAGTAATAGCAGTAAATAACACAGTAATTGTTCACCCAATTCAGTGTCAACAACACCTACATCTAGGGGCTACCAAGCCAGAGAGGAAATTCACTATCAGCAATATTAATTCAGAGTCAAACACACTAGTTTGCACTCCTCACTTAAGACCTACCCAATGACACTTCTGCCTAGAGACACTCTAGACCTGAGTATACCCACTCACTCCCCCTCAATCACACCACAATGATATCCAATTACAGTTACAGAGAATTATGAAGATACACTTCAAAAACACACCTTGATCTTGCTTCACAGCTTTGATCAAGGATCACACACTCTTGCTTAAAAGCTTTGAGTGAAACAACAACCTAGAAACTACCTAACCAATGCAACATACAGTTGCTTGGTGAACAAGTATTCCTAAGACACAATACACACGTGAAGAACACACTTTCTTCACTCACAATACTCACGTGAAGAACAACCTTCTTCACTCACAAGGACTCTTGGTCTGCACTCTCTGATCTTTTGTTAAGAGTTGTTCTTTTAGGATTGCTCCTTCTGTTATTTATAGTAGCAGTCAGTCCTTTGGGCCTTGGTGCATAAATTAGGTTTATCCATAACAAACCTTATTCTTCAATCATCTGCGCACTTGCCATTTAATTCAAGAGCATTTGTTTCGCTTTAGGGCTTCTTAAATGTCTCCTGTCTTTCAGCTTGAGCTGCTGATTTGTTTCCTGATTTCTAGATACCAGAAAAACTAACCTGCTCGCTGGATGTCATACGGTCAGTGTCATGACATTCTGTATGACATTCAGCTCAACTTATAGTTAACTTACCCTGCACACACATCATTATGTATGTCTTAACATTCAGTAGGACATACATGCAAACTCTAATGTTTTGCCGCAAAATGCAGCTAATGAAGAGCACTTACAAACTCCCCCTTTGGCAAATTTTTGGCTAAAATACCCTGTTAACATATCAGAGTTTACACACAGTAGAAGACTTATGATGTGCCCTGTCTTGCAGGAAAGTTACTAGCTCAACACACTCTCAGAGTCCTCCCAGTTAGCTCTCACTGTTATAACTCACCTTGTTAACCATCAGTTAGTTACCAATACAGATGTCACACTTTGCTGAGTAACACTCTGGGTTACTCCCCCTCAACTGATGCATTTTATGCATATCCTCTCAGCTGAGTACACAACCTGAAAACAGACTTGCAGTCAGACATATTCATCCAGTCTGCTCTGGGTGTTATGACATTCAGGATGACATCCTGAAGCACACCTGCTATGGAACAACTAGTGCTACTCCCCCTGAAGAGATGCACAACATTCTGCAATCATCCTGCAAATACACACATCACTAGCAGCTATAAAGCTATTAGGTTCCATCAAGGAACTCACATAATCAACCATTCAGTTCTAACAAACATTCCTATACACCATAGGAATTCGCACACACATATACACATTACTAACAACACTCGACAGCTGTTATCACACATATCCTCAGCAGCACCTGTGTTCACACCTACAAGCATGATTATACCATGTGCACACACTAGCACATATGCTAGCACATATGCTCTTCAAGCTATCCACCTGTTCTGCACACCTCCTGTTCTGCACCTGCTGTTTTCTATTACCCTCTCCCCCCTTTTAGCCACAAATTAAGATCCAACTAAGAACTTAGTAAAGATAAAAAATTGTAACATTACAATTGTTAGGGGCAAATTATACAAACTGCTCATAGAGAGCATCACAAACACAATTCTTGCTGTCACAAAAAAAACATAAACAATGAAATACTCAAACCAGCGACACATGACATTAGCTCAATAACCCACAGTAGTCTATCAGCCCACATTAATCATCTTCCTCAGAAGATATCCATTCAGAAATGCACTTTTCACATCCATTTGGAACAGTTTGAATTTTAGAATGCAAGCAATTCCTAACAGTAGCCTGATGGACTCAAGTCTTACAACTGGTGCAAAGGTTTCATCAAAATCAATTCCTTTTACTTGAGTGTACCCTTGTGCCACCAGTCTAGCCTTGTTTCTGACTATAATTCCCCGTTCATATGATTTGTTCTTGTAAATCCATTTGGTGCCAATGATGTTTGCTCTTTCAGGTCTTGGCACCAGATCCCATACTTCATGTACTTTAAACTGTTCCAATTCATCTTGCATAGCCTTGATCCAGTATTCATCAGTTAAGGCTTCCTTCACATTTTTGGGTTCAATCTTGGACACAAAACATGAATTTTAGACAACTTCTCTAGCTCTGGTCCTTACCCCACTGTTGAGGTCTCCAATGATAAGATCTTTGGGATGATCTTTCAGGATTCTGATAGAAGGTTCTCTGATGGTAGTTTCTGGTTCAGAATCTGGAGTTACAGCTTGAGTATCTTCTGTATTCACTACACCATTAGCTGGTGTCTCAAGCAATGTTCCAACATTCTCTATGACATTGATTTCTTCATACTGATCATCAATGACCACATTAATGGATTCCATCAAGACTTTTGTTCTGGAGTTGTACACTCTATAAGCTCTGCTGTTGATAGAGTATCCCAAAAAAATGCCTTCATCACTCTTGGGATCCATTTTCCTCCTTTGTTCACGATCTATCAAGATGTAACACTTGCTCCCAAACACGTGGAAGTACTTCACAGTTGGTTTCCTTCCTTTCCACAATTCATACAAAGTAGATGATGTTCCTTTTCTCAAGGTCACTCTGTTGTGAACATAGTAAGCTGTGTTCATAGCCTCTACCCAAAAATGCATAGGTAATTTCTTTGCATATATCATGGCTCTGGCAGATTCTTGGATAGTCCTGTTTTTGCTTTCCACTACTCCATTTTGTTGAGGAGTAATAGGAGAGGAAAACTCATGGCTGATCCCTTCAGATGAGCAGAACTCAGCAAACTTGGAGTTTTCAAACTCCTTGCCATGATCACTTCTGATCCTGACCACACCACATTCCTTTTCTCTTTGGAGTCTGATACACAACTCCTTAAAGACTTCAAATACATCTGATTTTTCTCTGATGAAGCTTATCCAGGTGTATATGGAGTAGTCATCCACAACTACATAGGCATACTTTTTACCACTAAGACTTTCTACTTGCATTAGTCCCATCAAGTTCATGTGCAATAGTTCCAGAACTCTGGAGGTAATCAGGTGACCAACCCTTGGATGAGATGTCTTGGTTTGCTTGCCTACTTGACAGTCACCACATACCTTTCCTTCACCAATAGTCAGTTTTGGAATTCCTCTCGCAGCCTCCTTGGAGATGATCTTCTTCATTCCTCTTAGATGAAGGTGCCCAAGTTTTTGATGCCATAACTTTACCTCCTTTTCTTCTCTAGCCATAGAGCGTGTTGTGGATCTACTCGAGTCCTTACGCTCCCATAAGTAACAATTGTCTTTAGATCTAGACCCCTTCATTACTTCTTCATTATTACCATTTGTGACCACACATTCTTCTTTAGTGAATTTCACACTTAGTCCTTGATCACAGAGCTGACTAATGCTGATCAAGTTGGCAGTTAGTGTTGCACCCCAAAATTTGACCAACATTTCTTTACCTAGCTTATGTTTCATTTCATTCACATTAGCATTATCATTTGCATTTCATTAACATGTATGCAGGAGATCAAGAGGTATGAGTACTAATCAAGAGCTACACAAGACTTTGAAGCTAGCCAAGAAGGTCATTCAAGTGTTCAAGGGTTGATATCCTTGTAAGAGAAGTTAGAAGATCCTCAGAGAGAGTGGTTGAAACCAAAAGGGTGTTCTCCTAACTTGAGAGTTGTGGGAAGTCCTCAGATGATTCTGAAGCCATGAATGTGGACTTGAAGCCTTGAGGGAGCTTATGAGATGTCTTGAAAGCCATCATGAAGCCTAGACAGGTCATTGTGCAAGATTAAGAAGCCTCAGCCCTGATTGGTGCAATTAGGGTTTGACTGGGTCAACCCTAGGTCAACTGATGATTTTGAGAGGGTTGAGACCTAAACCAAGAGCCATGTGATCATGGATTGATGCATTGAGATGCTATGAGGATGATTCCAAGGTCAACTCATCATGATTGAAGAGTTTGAGAAGTTTCAAGCTAGGGTTTCTAAGGCTTGACAGTGTAAAATCCCCTAGTTTGACCCCTATCTTCAAGGCAGTTTAGCTCAAGATGTGATTGTCATCTCATCTTACCCCCAACATGAATGTTGTATATCTTGTTCTTAGCTTTAATTTGAGTACTATAAGTCCTTTATAGGATTTGTAGAGCTCAAGTTATGGCTTTGACAAGTTACAGGTCATCTGAGGTATGTGAATCTGGGGCCTTGAAAGTCACCCAACTTGCATCAAACTTTTGCCCAAGAAGGATGATTCCTATGTACTTTTGGTAAACATGAATGTTGTTCCTTATCTTCTTAGCTTTCTAGATAGTACTAGAAGTCCTTGATAGGATTTGTAGAACTCAAGTTATGGCTTTGACAAGTCAAGGGCATTTTGGTCATTTGGAGATTACAGGTCATTTCAAGCATAAGGCCATAACTCCTATTTCCAAGCTTCAAATGGAAAAATCTTCAACATCAAACTTTCTTAAAATGATGTTTTAAGGCTATTAAGGAGGTCATGAGATGTTGGAAAGGCTTGTAGCTCAAAGTTGCAAAAATGACCTAAAATAAGGGCATAAGTTAAATAAACCAAAGTTGGAAATTGATATTTTCAATCTACACATCCAAACCATGGCATGTAATATATCATTTGACTCTAGAAAACATTTTAAAAACATTGGTTTAGCCACATTTTTGATTTGAGTTCTAAATTGTGGACTTGCTTTGAAAAGCTCATGCTTGCATATTAAGCATCATTTGCAAAACTCAAAATCAAGGCATGGGCAAGGGTTTTTGCAAGCTAAACACCTCTAATATCTCACTAGGGGAGAAATTAAGAGTGAATGGGATGAATTCCAAGTTGTTTGCAAGGGTTGTACATGTCATGATAAGTGATTCAAAATCTCATGACATGAGAAGTGTAAAATCTCATTGGAAGGATCTAGAGGATTCTAGATCATCCAAACTTCATCTATATAAGGAGTAGAGTGGATCCATTGCAGAGGTTGGTGATCATTGAAGGATTGAGCATAGTTTGAGATTGAGTTTTCATAGCTTGCAATTGAAATCAATTTCATCAAATTCCTCAATTTCCATTCATTTTCTTGATTGATACTCCTTCCATGAGTTTCAAGGAGTGATTTCAGATCATTTTCAAGAAGAATTGGTGGCTAGATCGTGTAGGAGCAAGTGGTTTTCAGCACCTGCAACTCATCATCGTGTTTCAAGATTGAAGCAATTTCCATTGATTCGTTTGCATACAGAAGCAAGAAGAAGGTTCAGTGATCGTGTCCAGAAGATTTGAGAGCTTGAAGTGAAGATTTGGTGCATCTGTTATTCAAGAATTTCCAGGTTGGTAACCTTCTTCCTATAGCATGATTTAGGTAGAATTAGGTTGAATTAAGGTGCTAGATTAGTTGTAGAATGGCATAGGATGGATTTCAGATGGTTAATTGATGAATTAGAGACAAATTAGGAGAATCACCATTTTCGGTTGAGATTGGGGTATGGGGATTCTTGAGGTTTCAGAAGAAACTATGGGTATGGTTGAATTCGTGGCAAGATTTGGAATGAGTTTCATGTTTTGACCTCTTGGATTGGAGGCCTCTAGGGAGAACTAGGGTTGGAGGGGATGATCGGAGCTCCACCGGCGGTGGCCGGAGCTGGGCGCGAAGTTCAGGCGTTTGAAATGGAGAAGATGAAGTTCTCACCATCAGATCTTGTTTTGACCTTTGACTGGGAGCTGATCCAAGGGCTGTGTTTTAAAACTGAGTTGTGAAGGATTTCTGAAGGAAACGCTGCGTTTCATTTATTTGATGTTTTGGGCTTAGTGATCTGAGTGTTATCCACACCCCCCAGCGATCCCAACCCAGATTTTTAACTGAAAATGATTGCTATCCACACCGCGCGCTTATTCATTTTTATTTGATTTTCATTTTATTTCCATTTAATTCATGATTCTTGCAAAAATCATAATTAATTGAAAATTTATCCAATTAAACCCATTCTTTTTGAATATTACTCATGATTGAGTCTATTATTTTTTAGAGAAAAAATATTTTCATTTCATGTAATTTATGATTTAATTGGAATTTTATATTTTAATTGATATTAAAATGATTATGTTTGATGCATATTTTTGTGGAATTTTGTTTGATCTCATGGTGATGATTTTAAGCCTAATTTTTTGTGTGTGATTAGGTTAGACATGTATGATCCCATATAAGTTTTCTCACATTTTTGTGATGAAAATAGGTTTGCTTTCTAGATTGATGTTTAGATGCCTCCTTTTTAGGCTTTTAGGTTTGATACCTTGTAATGCAGGATTTAGTTCTAGGTCCAATTTGATGGTTTGATCTTTGAAACTAATGTGGTAGAGTCATGATTGACCTAGGTTCCCATAGTAATTTTTGTAGGATTTTACAATTGATTTTAGTATTTTAGTTAGGACTAACTTTAGTACTAGGTTTTATGTGATCCTAATTTACTAATTCAACTAGTTTAACTCATTTAGTTCCCTTAGATTAGGGTTTGTGCTTGGTTTGCCTTTGGTTGAGATTGAAGACAAGTTGAATACAAGGTAAGGATGCTTGAAGTTGCTTGGAGCTTTGGATTTGTTGGTGCCTGAAGGTGTCTGATGAAGATTAGGAGATAGGACTTAGGGAGAGCCTTGTAGTTAGAATGATTTCTTTCACAAACATGGAAAGCATCTTGTGCTTCCATTCCTCCCAATGACTAAAAGTCCTTCTCAGATATTCACATCCCTCCTTTGGAAGGATGAGTGGCTTTATCTGGGAAGTAGAACTTTGAGGGAACCAGTCTCCCATAATGATGAACCCTTACAGGCTTCCTTTGGTTGTCAGTAAGCTGTTTATCATTTCCTTTCACTCTGTTAAATCAAGTATCCTCTGGTTTGAGTATCTTGAAAGATGTTGGGCTTGAGTTTGAAGATGAGGGCTTCATTGAAGAGTATGGAAGAGGATGATTCCTTGAGCATTGCCATTGCAGCTGAAGCTTGAAGAGCAAGAAGAACAAGTTGATACTTGAAGACCCAATAGAGATTGAGTGAAGAGCTGAGGCTTGAGCAAAGATTGAAGGATGAAGTTGACACTTCGATGTGATTAAAGACTACTCTGAGAAGCTGAAGCTTGTAGGTGAAGAAGACCAAGTTGAGACTGGTAAAGCAAAGAGAGCTGAAGCTTGAAGACTAAGTTGATACTTATGAAGAGGATTCAGTTGAGATTGAGTGTAGAGCTGAAGCTGAGGAATAAAAGACAAGTTGATACTTGTACATTGATACATTGAGAACCTGAAGGAATCAAGTTGATACTTGTAGCTAAGAGTGAAGCCTGAGGGTGGAGTTGACTAGAAAGCTGAAGCTGGAAGAAGAAGATTAAGTTGAAACTTATGTTGATGGGTTGAAACCTGGAGAAGCAAATTGATAGTTGTCATGAAAGCTGATAGCCTTGAAGGGTGATTGAAGTCTGAAGACTGGATTGATGTCAGAAGAGCTGAAGCTTGGAGTTGAGAGAGAGGGGTTGATCTGCTTTCTTGTCTGCTTTCTTTTCTGTATTGCTGATGTGCCTTGTTTGACTTGCTTGATGCATTAGAATAAGTTCATATCTAGACTGACTTTAATCTAGGAGCATGATTGCACTAGAGGTGGAGTTGCTCCCTCCGCTTGTATTTTTACTGTATGGCTTTGCTTGCGGGTATTCGGTAGAGCCCAGCTCCCTTGCCCATGTGGTTTATTTTGCTTGATAGCATTCCAGTTTCTTCTGTATGATTGCAGTTTACTGTATTTTGCTTGATAGCATGTTGTTATTCCCTCAGTATGATTACTGTTATTCATATCTGGCTTGAGGTTGAGATGAGCTTGTGGAGGCTGCTGCCCCACACACATTTCCTCCCTCACTTGCATTGCATGCATCTTACAGTCTTTTATTGGTTACTGTTTAAGCTGATGCTTTATCTGTTTCTGTTTATCATTGACATGATCCCTTAGGACTCTCATTTCCTTTGATAAGGAAATGATGATAGAACTTTAGGTTGAAACCTATGCATGATAACTTCTAGGAGTTCCCTGTTTCAAACCTCAATCATAGGATGAATCCTTGGCATGACAACAGTAGGACTTGCTAGTCTCCCTTAGTTGAGCCTGCTCTCTTCTCATCTCAAAACAGCTTAAGATACAGTAATCGTGAATGATTTCTTTCGTACGTTACGAGCCTTAAGCTATCTGAGAAAGGATTGTTGGAGAGTTTCTTTCCAACAGTCTGGATGTTTAGTATGGCACCCTTTGGGTGACATGCGACGCATTCACTCTCAGGTCATAGTCTTTAGTGCGATTGAAATTGCAAACACAATAAAAGACACTTCTTCCGTAAAGACAGAAAATAAACTTCAAACCTTTTTGCCCCGTGGGCCCGTAATTCAAAGGAAAGCTTTTCTGAAGAAAAGGGTGTCGTTAAACTTCAGCGCCAACGCAAACAGGCTTTGTCCCTAACTGCTGGAACTGCTGTTTAACCCTACTCGATAAAACAGATGAATCTGAATCCCCGTAATTCGTATTACCCCAAACTACGTAAGCTCTGATCTCTCATATCTGTTGAGAGTACGTAGGCACAATACTGATGTATTGGCGAGCCACCTTCCCCGTAACCCGTAGTAGGTCGAACTACGTTGACTCTGATTTCTCATTCTCTAATGAGAATACGTAGGCATAAAGCGCGACGCTTTGCCGAGTCATTTTCTTTTCTTTTCAGACCAGCCTTGATAGGTAGATAGATAAACCAACTCGTCCAGTAAACACAACAAGCGTGGATCCCGTCGAGTACAACGGACGTGAGGGGTGCTAATACCTTCCCCTTGCGTAACCGACTCCCGGACCCAGACAATGGTTGCGATGACCTTGTCTTATACCTTTTTCGTCAGGTTTTTCCGATCGTTTCCTTTCCCGCTCCGAGGGATAAATAACGAAAGGTGGCGACTCTTTTGTTTTGTCGGCACCTTATTTTCACGGAAGCGACAGCTGGCGACTCTGCTGGGGACTTGATAGTTTCCTGGGATCCAACGTCCCGTATGCGAGTCAGTTTAGGGATCCGACGTCCCCTGCGAGAGTCAATCCTAGCGCTTGTATGATTACTTGTTGGGTTGTGTTTATTTATCGCATTTTTATTTCCCGCACTTTATCTTTCAGTATGATATGATTATCTGTGCTGTTGTGGGAGGGGCATTCTGATGAGTGAGAAGCCAGACCCAGGCTTGAGGGAACATAGCATTAGTTGTGGAAATTAGTGGGCGCGTGCTTGCTTGGCAGGCACTAGTGTCTCATGAAATCCACGCTCAGACGAGGTTCTCCCGGTTGGCTTCTTTTTCAACCCTTTGGGTTGAGGGGGTTGTTGGTTTGGAGGATTGTCGACTCTGGGGACCGATCATTTGTGATTCAGCCGAGTGAGGCCGCTTCATGAGCTGGTGATGCCACACCTTTTGGGTATCGTATCACCCCTCTTGAATGTCTGTGACGCTGATAAACGCATAGGATGCCGAACTTGAGTCAGTTTAGGTCCATACCTGTGAGCAGGGTTGGGTTTATTGCAGGAAACTTTGACCTTCAGACTACCTGGTTTTCTTGACAGTGAATCAGTTTTGTTGATACCGGAGGTTCTCATCATCAGATATATGATTGTTCTTGATAGAGCAGAGTTTTGGTCCTGTATCAGAGGTCCTTATTATCAGATGATTGTTCTTGATAGAGCAGAGTTTTGGTCCTGTATCAGAGGTCCTTATTATCCGATGATTGTTCTTGATAGAGCAGAGTTTTGGTCCTGTATCAGAGGTCCTTATTATCAGATGTTTGTTCTTGACAGAGCAGAGTTTTGGTCCTATATCAGAGGTCCTTATTATCAGATGGTTGTTCTTGACAAAGCAGATTTATGGTCCTATGTGTGTGTGTTCTTAACAGAGCAGATTTGTGGTCCGATACGGGGGTTTTCTTATTATCAGATATAGTGGTTGTTCTTGACAGAGCGGCACTATGGTTTTGTTGATACAGAATCTCCACAGCACAGTTGCCTTGATCTCCTGCTGCATGATTGCATTTTACATTGCTTTGCATACTCATTTGCATTTCATTAACGTGTGTCTGTGTTGCAGGTACCATTTCCCCCGATTCAGGATTTCCTGCCTCCTATTGTATTATTATGGGTTCTCTGAGGAAGACCGTGGCTTACAAGCTCCCTGCCCCTGATGTGGTTCAGCTGACTGGTTTGATTGCTTTAGCAGATGATTCTGTGAGAGATGAGTTCAGAAAATCTTACGGCAAATTGCTCAGTTTGGTTCGTAAACCTTCTGCGTTCGAGTTGAATGGGTTGCACGCTCTGCTGCAGTTCTACGATCCTCCGTTGAGATGCTTTACTTTCCAGGACTTTGTTCTCGCACCCACACTAGAGGAATATGCTGATTTGTTAGGTGTGCCTATCAAGAGGCAAATTCCTTTTGTTCATATGGATGCTGAGCATGATCTGGCTAGTCTAGCTCCTTCACTTCATCTGGATGTCTCCGAGTTGGTATTGTCTAATTGGAACAAGGTTCCCGGTTTCTCCTTGCAGTTCTTAGTGGGAAAGGCTCAGCAGTGCGCCAAAGACGGATGTTGGGTCGTATTCAACGCCATTCTCGCTCTGTGCATATATGGCATCATTCTGTTCCCCAATACGCCCGATTTTGTAGACTTCGACGCCTTTCGCATCTTTGCTTCAGGGAATCCAGTCCCTACCTTGATAGGAGATGTCTACCATTCCATCCATTACAAGAACGAGAACAGAAGGGGCAAGAATGTCTCATGCTGTGTACCCCTGCTTTATAAATGGCTTGATAGTCACCTACCCAAGAGGGGTCCCTTTGCTTCGTCTGCAGCCACAGCTGAGTGGTCTGAGCGTTTGATGAGTCTATCTGCGGAGGACATTGACTGGTTTAACAGAGATAGGTTAGGTACCGAGATTATCTTCAGCTCCAGCGGGTTTCCGAACGTGCCTTTGATAGGCAGAAAGGGCTGCATAAACTATAATCCGTCTTTGCTGGTCCGACAGTTCGCATATGCTTTGAGAGCTCCGCCGAAGGAGGAAGAGGTACAGGAATCTCTGTACCTCACTGGTCTTCTAGAGGGGGATATGTTATCTAAGCTTCAGCGCGCCTGGAATGGCATCAGTAAGAGGGGAAAACCATTGGTGGGGAGAAGCAATAATCAAGCCTACCCTCCGTATATGGCGTGGATCAGAGCTAGAGCAGATGCTATAGGGATGCCGTTTCTTCTGGCCAAGCCAGAAAGCCCTCCAATGATTGAAGAGCCTACTACCGTGCCCATTCAGCAGCATAATCAGGTGTTAGCTGAGCGAGATGAATTGAAGAGGGAAAATGAGGAACTGGAGAAAGAATTGGCTCAGCTCCGAAGCGAGAGAAATGAAGCCGTTTATTCCTTCAAGAGGCAGACGGAGTTGGTGAACCAGCTGGGGACAGACTTGACTAAGCAGATAGCTGAGCGTGAACGCATGGGTCAAGACTTCAAAGCTGTCAACGACGTACTGGCCACGAAGAAGCAGCACTTGGACGAAGCATATCAGAGGATATCCAAGTTCAACCAGCACTGGAGGGCCTCTCTAGCCACCAGGAAAGAGCGGGAGGATAAGCTGACGCAACAGATCTCCAAGCTGGAAGCCCAGGTGAAGGCTAGTGAGAAGAGGTTTGATGAAGAAACCGCTCGCAGATATGCCGCTGAAGGCCAGCTCAACAGAGCTCTCGCTAACCTGAAGGAGCGCAAACTGACGTTTGAATCCAAGAAACAAAAGTTAGAAGATTGCTTCGGCGAAGGAGCATGGGAAGATTCGGTCGAAGGTCTTCAATACACCATTGTGCAGAGGGAATTACTCGTCGAAGGGTTACTCACTCTGCCTGATCATCCAGAAACAAAGGAGTTGTTAGAAGAGTATCGCGCCCGTGGCCGTGCTTGACTGTTTGTATTCCTTTTGTTTTGATCATTGTTGTATGCTGACCATCACCAGGCTTGTTGGCTGAGGTCACCCTGTTGATTCATCTTGTACTCACTGATGTCGTGTACTGCCTTGATGGGCTTTCTTTATATATGAGATGTTATTTCCATGATTGGGCTCGGACTTCTTATTATCAGCACTGGCACTCAGGCACTAGGATCGGGGGAGATCTCCCTAACGCACAGACACACGTTTGCATTTGCATGAAGCATTTGCATAACGAGCACTTTGTCGTTTTTCCCTAACCCATTTGTGTTTTCAGGTTGTTTCAGGTTGTGCCAGGATTGATCAGAGACCTATCCACCGCTATCCGACTAGAGCTAATCAAACCAGGATCATGGAACAAGTGCAAACTGATGTTCAGGAACTCCGCGAAAGAATGGATCGCTTCATGGAGCTCATGCAAGCGGTCGCCAATGGCCAGGATCAGCTCAGAACCTTGGTCCAACCTCTGATTTCAAGGGTCGATAGCAATGGCGTACTCCATGGTGGGACTGTGCCTACTCCTCCACCAGTTGAAACTCCTCAGAATGGCGTCCCCGTGACCGGGGGGAATGGCAGTGCCAACGACAATGTGATAGCTAACATGGGACTCAATGGTAATACGATGGGCTTCGGTAATGGGAGTCTTGAAGCTAATGTCAATGTCGGGCTGGGCAACGGCAATGCAAGTGTTGGGAATCTGTTTGGGCCTCAACCGTGGTTAGAAGACCGCCAAGACGATGTGTTCTCTCAGAGAGGTGCTGAAGGGGAGCTGACTGCTGAAGCACGTCTAAGGTTCAAGGCACTCGAGGATAAGATGAGAAATATCGAGAACCAGAACACCCTGGGCGTTGATATGTCCAAGTTGGGACTGATTGCTGATTTTAAGGTGCCTCCCAAGTTCAAGTTACCTGACTTTGAAAAGTATAAGGGCACCACTTGCCCTCGCGTCCATCTGAGATCATACTACCGGAAGATGTCAGCTCATTCTGAAGACGAGAAGTTACTGATGCACTTCTTTCAAGACAGTCTGTCCGGGCCCTCCCTCGAATGGTACATGAGTCTGGAGCCTACCAGTGTGCGCACGTGGAAGGACCTTGCTGAAGCATTTGTGCACCACTACCAATACAACAGTGACTTGGCCCCGAACCGAGTCCAACTGCAGAATCTGTCACAAAGGAACAACGAAGGGTTTAAGGAATACGCCCAGCGGTGGCGTGAGTTGGCAGCCAGGGTTCAGCCGCCGATGGTTGAACGTGAGCTTGTGCAGATGTTCGTAGCCACCCTCCCAGGGGTTTACTATGAGAAATTAGTTAACGGTATGTCCGGAACCTTCTCAGATCTCATTATCACGGGTGAGCACATTGAAAATGGGATCAAACTCGGGAAAATTCAAGGTGAGTCATCCTCAGCTGGAGGAGGCGGAAAGAAACCTTATGGTGGCAAGAGACGGGAAGGAGAAACGAGCGTTGTGACCAACGCTCGAAGGAAGGGTAAAGGCCTTCACCAACAGGTGGCCAGCATAACTATCCCGGCAGTTCAACAACCGCAGCAGCAGCAGCCGAATCAACAGGGGTACAGAAAGTATCAGAATCGGGCACCTCTGTCGAGCCGTCACCTCGAGACACCGCCTATGTTGTACGCGCAACTATTGCAGACTTTGCTTCAGCTACAGTTGATCCAAAAGAGAACTTTGGCTCCCTTGACAGGGGCACCTCCGCCAGGTTATGACGCGAATGCAACTTGTGAGTTTCACTCAGGAGCACCAGGCCACACAATAGAGAATTGCAAAGCCTTCAAGCATAAGGTGCAGGACATGGTGGACGCTAAGATCATCAACTTCTCCGATAATGTGCCAAATGTCACGAAGAATCCTATGCCGAATCATAGGGGAGGTGGAGTAAACGCCATTATCGAAGACGAGAATTTGGATTTGTTGACTGACGTCAGAGATCTGAAGACACCACTTAGCTTCGTTAAAGCTAAGCTAATGAAAAGAGGTTTCTTTCCAGGTTGCGGAGAGCTGTGTATGGACTGTGCCACGAGTCCTGATGGATGTGAACAGCTGATAGAGGGAATTCAAAGTCTGATGACTGAAGGGATTCTGCAGTTTAGCCGGAGGGCTGAAAGTGGAACAGGTGAGGTAATGCTGAAGCAAGATGATGAGGTTGCCACCATCACCATCCCTCGCCAGACGATAACTATTTCTGCACCCAGGCCGCCCACAATTACTATCACCAAAGCTGGGTCGATACCCTTCGAGAGCACTAATGCTGTCCCATGGCATTATGGGGCTGAAGTCTACTGCAACGGACAGAAGTTGGAGCTAGAACCATTTGGGTTGTCTGCGGAGAACCTTGCGGGAATCAGTGGTATTACTCGCAGCGGAAGAGTGTTCGCACCACCTGAGGTCGTGGAGGACAAGGCAGTCAGAGCTGATGCAACTGATAAAGGTAAAAGTAAAGTCGTTGAAGAGATCCCGCGTGGGGCAGAAAAAGACTTACTTGTTAAAGACGCCGAGGAGTTTATGCGGTTGATTAAAAAGAGTGACTACAAGATTGTGGATCATCTCCATCAGACGCCCTCGAAGATTTCCATCCTGAACTTGCTGCTGTGTTCTGAGGCACACCGCAATGCGCTGCTGAAGGTGTTGAACGCCGCATATGTACCGCAGGAAATATCGGTAAATCAGATAGAAGAGGTCGTAGCCCACGTGAATGCTGGAAATGGGCTAGGGTTCACTGACCTAGAGCTGACGCCAAAAGGGAGGAATCACAATAGCGCTCTGCACATCTCGATAGAGTGTAGGGGAATAATTATGTCGCACGTGTTGGTGGACACGGGGTCGTCACTCAATATTCTTCCGAAGAAGGCATTAATGAAGCTAGATACTCGCGGAGTGATTTGCACACCCAGTGATCTGGTGGTGAAGGCGTTCGATGGAACCAAACGCCATGTTTTCGGGGAGGTGACCCTGCCAATCCAAGTCGGGCCGGAAACATTCGATGCGATCTTTTATATCATGGACATCATGCCTGCCTACAGCTGTCTCTTGGGTCGGACGTGGATCCATGCTGCTGGCGCCGTGACCTCCACGTTGCACCAGAAACTCAAGTATGCTGTCGGAGGTAACGTCGTGACCGTATGTGGCGAGGAAGACATAATGGTGAGCCATTTTTCGTCCTTCAAGTATGTTGAAATGGATGGGGAAATCCACGAAACTTTATGCCAAGCGTTCGAAGCTGTCAAAGTCAAGGATGCAGCTCCTGTAGTCACTGAAAAGCCAGAGATGACTTTCTCCTCATTCAAGGAAGCTCGGGCCATTGTCCAAGCCGGATCTACCCCAGGTTGGGGGCGAATTTTGGAGATACCTAACAAGCAAGACAAGTTCGGGTTGGGATATTCTCCTGGAGCTGAAGCTTCTTCTTCTAGCAGTGCGTCGCGAGGTAAAGGGCCGATCCAGTTTACCAGTGGCGGGGTGATATTCGAAAGCGTCAACGCGGTGTCTGAAGACAGCGGAGATAGCGACTGTGACCTCGACTCTTGGATCCAGCCAAGCAAGCCAGGCGAGGGCCTTACCAACTGGTCCGTCAAGGATATCATCCAAATGACAAGCGAAGAGTAATGATTTACTTTTTCCAATCATTGTACAACCCTATGTCCTACCCGGGGCATAGTGGTTTTATTGTCAGGGCCTTGTTGGATTATGTACATGCATTTTGTTAATAAATCAAAAGGCGTTTTTCTTCATATTCAAATATTGTGATCTCTGTTATTCCTGTTTTATATTTGTTTTGAAAAACAATAAAATGGCAATGGGGTTTGTGCTAACCTGCACATCCTCGTTTTAAACTTAACCCTTCTTATTGCAGGATCCACATAACAGATGACATCGACTCTGGACCTTCTACGACCCACTTCGACTTCGATTGCCTGATCTATCAAGCCGAAGAAGAGATTGATGAAGACGAAGACCTTCCTGAAGAGTTGGCCCGCTTGTTGAAACAAGAAGAGAAAGTTATTCTTCCTCATGAAGAGGAGATTGAGATCGTGAATCTGGGTTCTGAAGAACTCGTCAGAAACGTCAGGATAGGGGCTACATTGCAGGTTGATGTCAAGCAAATATTGGTCGAGATGCTAAGAGAGTATAGTGACGTCTTTGCTTGGTCATACGAAGATATGCCCGGACTTGACACTGACATCGTGGTCCACCACTTGCCGTTGCGAGAAGATTGTCCTCCCGTTAAGCAGAAGCTTAGGAGGACGAGACCAGATATGGCCGTCAAGATCAAAGAAGAAGTGCAGAAACAACTTGATGCTGGCTTCTTAGCGGTCACTACTTACCCTCCGTGGGTCGCCAACATAGTGCCTGTACCGAAGAAGGAGGGTAAGGTACGAATGTGCGTCGATTATCGGGATTTGAATAGGGCGAGCCCTAAAGATGATTTCCCGCTGCCTCATATTGATGTGTTGGTCGATAATACAGCCCATTTCTCCGTGTTTTCGTTCATGGATGGCTTCTCCGGTTACAACCAGATCAAGATGGCGCCGGAAGACATGGAGAAAACGACGTTTATCACTCCCTGGGGAACATTTTGCTACAAGGTAATGCCTTTCGGTCTGAACAACACAGGGGCCACTTACCAACGAGCAATGGTTACTTTGTTTCATGATATGATTCATCATGAGATTGAAGTCTATGTTGATGACATGATTGCGAAGTCCCAAACAGAGGAGGGGCATCTGGTCAATTTGCTGAAGCTTTTTGAGAGGCTTAGGAAGTTCAGGTTGAGGCTGAATCCTAACAAATGTACTTTCGGAGTACGGTCCGGAAAGTTACTGGGGTTTATCGTGAGCGAAAGAGGCATCGAGGTTGATCCTACGAAGGTAAAAGCGATACAAGAAATGCCAGTGCCAAAAACAGAAAAAGAAGTCTGTGGTTTCTTGGGCAGAATAAACTACATTGCGAGGTTTATCTCTCAGCTCACTGCCACGTGTGAACCGATGTTCAAGCTGTTAAAGAAAGATCAGGCGATTATCTGGAACGAGGATTTCCAGAAGGCATTCGACAAGATAAAGCAGTATCTTCAGGAACCTCCAATATTGATACCCCCAGTGGCTGGACGGCCATTAATCATGTACTTGACAGTTCTTGAGAATAGTATGGGGTGTGTTCTCGGTCAGCACGACGAAACGGGCAAAAAGGAGCATGCCATCTACTACTTGAGTAAAAAGTTCACTGACTGTGAATCTCGTTACTCGATGCTGGAGAAGACGTGTTGTGCACTAGCCTGGGCTGCCAAACGTTTATGACAGTACATGCTCAATCACACCACTATGCTAATTTCGAAGATGGATCCGATCAAGTACGTCTTCGAGAAGCAAGCGCTTTCGGGCAGGATTGCCAGATGGCAAATGGTGTTGACGGAATATGACATTTAGTACGTGTCTCAGAAGGCCATCAAGGGCAGCGTATTGTCTGATTACCTTGCCGAACAGCCGATCGAAGATTACCAGCCGATGAAATTTGAATTCCCTGATGAGGATATCATGTTTCTCAAAGCGAAGGATTGCGATGAACCGTTGCCCGACGAGGGGCCAGATAGGAAATCCCAGTGGAAATTGATATTTGATGGGGAGGTTAATTCCTACGGAAGTGGCATTGGGGCGATCATCACGACTCCCCACGGATCCCACATCCCGTTCACTGCGAGACTGACGTTTCCAGTCACCAATAATGAAGCGGAGTACGAAGCATGCATCATGGGTCTAGAAGGAGCGATTGATTTGAGAATCAAGAACCTAGACGTGTATGGTGACTCAGCGCTTGTGATCAACCAGATTAAAGGGGAGTGGGAGACTCGCCAATCGAATTTGGTGCCGTACATGAACTATTCCAGAAGGCTGCTTCCGTTCTTTGATCGAGTGGAACTCCATCATGTGCCCAGAGCAGAAAATCAGATGGCTGATGCCTTAGCCACGTTGGCTTCGATGTATAAAGTCAATTTTTGGAATGAAGCTCCAAGAATTGTCCTTTCTCGTCTTGATAGACCTGCATTCGTCTTTGCGATCGAGGAAGCCGCCAACGACAAGCCATGGTTCCATGACATCCAGACTTTCCTTATGACTAAGGAGTATCCTGCGGGTGCGTCGACCCAGGATAAGAAGACTCTGAGGAGGCTATCTGGAAATTTTTATCTCAATCCTGATGGAGTTTTGTATAAATGAAATCACGATCTCGTGCTACTCAGATGTGTAGATGAGAAAGAAGCGAGTATGCTCATGGAAGAAGTCCATGAAGGCACATTTGGTACGCACGCCGGCGGGCATGCTATGACGAGAAAGATCCTGAGAGCAGGATATTACTGGCTGACGATGGAATCGGATTGCTTTAAATTCGCGAAGAGATGTCACAAATGCCAGATTTATGCTGATAAAGTTCATGTGCCGCCGTGCCCGTTAAATGTCATGTCCTCCCCGTGGCCGTTCTCCATGTGGGGCATCGACATGATAGGCAAGATCGAGCCCACTGCATCTGACGGTCATCGCTTCATTCTGGTAGCTATCAACTACTTCACCAAGTGGGTGGAGGCTGCCTCATATGCTAATGTGACCAAGCAGGTGGTAGCTAAGTTCATAAAGAGGGACATCATCTGTCGTTACGGAATTCCCGAGCGGATCATTACTGATAATGGTTCGAATTTGAATAACAAGATGATGAAGGAGCTGTGCCAGAGTTTCAAGATTGAACACCACAACTCATCTCCTTACCGACCGAAGATGAATGGCGCCGTTGAAGCGGCCAATAAGAACATCAAGAAGATTGTTCAGAAGATGGTTGTGACCTACAAAGATTGGCACGAGATGCTGCCATTTGCACTGCACGGTTATCGTACAACGGTACGTACGTCAACCGGGGCAACTCCTTTCTCCTTAGTGTACGGTATGGAAGCTGTCCTACCGTTAGAAGTGGAGATCCCTTCTTTGCGAGTTTTGGTTGACGTGAAACTCGACGAGGCAGAATGGATTAAGAACCGACTGAACCAACTCAGCCTGATGGACGAGAAGAGGTTGGCATCGATTGCGCATGGTCGTCTGTACCAAAGCCGAATGATGAAAGCTTATGATAAGAAGGTGCATCCTAGAAGCTTTCAGACGGGTGATCTCGTCCTGAAGAAGATTCTTCCTCCACACTCCGATCACCGGGGCAAGTGGACTCCCAATTACGGAGGTCCGTACGTCGTCAGCAAGGTCTTCTCGGGAGGAGCTTTGTTGTTATCCACGATGGATGGTGAAGATTTTGCATCCCCGGTGAACGCGGACGCAGTTAAAAAATACTTTGCTTAAAAATGACCAGCTGGAAAGAAAAAGAATATCCAGGCAAAAAAGGGGCATCCCGGCGAACCATAAAAAAGGAAAAGGGTTCGGGCAAAAATTAGGGATATAAATTGAAAAAATGTACACCCGCAAGGTCGAAAACCCAGATGGGCGACTTTGGCAAAAAAGGGTATCCTGGTGAACTGAAAACCCGCAAAGGGCGGTTCACGCAAAAGTTAGGGATTTGAAAAAGCAAATGACTGCGTTCCGCGTGTGGACTTTCATTGTTTAGTGGTTTGGAAGACCTGAGGGCCGTTCATCTGAATCAATCTCTTCTGAAGCTGAAGCGTCGGAGAAGTATCGAAGTCGAGTGGGTCATAGAGGGATCAACTCATGGTGTTCGTCTACGCCTCGTTGCCGACATTTGTATATACTGATGTATATTTATGTTTTTACTTTTTTGCGCAGCTTCCTCATTCCAGGAGCTTGCATCTGTTGTAAAACAGTTTTACCCATTCAGGGGTTCGTTATCAATAAAATGTATACTATTCAGCAATTCTGTTTGTTTGTTTAGCATTTATCTGTTTTGTTTGCGAAAAAGAACGCCGATGTTTTTGACAAAATGCGCATACATAAACTTACTGGCCTAGGCCACTGATTGTTGAAACAATGAATTACTCAAACATTGTCACAAGATGATAACCCTGATAGGTCCCTTTGAGAAGGGTGTCTTGTCTGTTTGTTTGTGTTGTTACAGGTGTAGCAGATTCCAGATAGTGCGCCGTACGCGTCCCCAAGCAGGATGATTCCTCCTTCTCCAGCAAAGTTCAGCGGCCTCTCCCCACAGAGTCTGAACGTGAGATCTTAAGGCATTGATATGTCTCCCCAGGCAGAGAAGATTCTCTCCCCAATCAGATGTATCCTGAAGGTTCATCATGTCCCCAGCTAAGTCATACTGAAGTATGCAGCAATTGATAGTTCCAGACTGAAGTCCCCAGCAGAATAGAGATTCCCCGCAGAGTCGTACTCTCCCCCGAAGCAGGATGATTCTTCTTCCCCAGCCGAGTTTGCAGATCCCCAAGAGAGCCGAGTCCTTGGAAGTAGTTGGGGCCATGATTGGTTTTCCCCCAGTAGAGTGTTGAATAGCTGATGCTGTGTTTCCCCGCCGGATTCGTTATCTCCAGGAAGGTTAGCCGTGAAGGCCGTGCAGTGTATTTCCGCGATTGACATCGCTCTCCTCAGCAGGTCCAGGTTCTCGTAGAGCTCCGTTCCCCTGCAGCAGTCAACTGAAGTTCATTTCCCCATGCGGAGTCCGATTGAGATCGGCGTGACCTTTTCTCCACCAGAGTGGTTCTTCCTCCTTGGCAGGAGGACTCTCCCTTCGGCATTTATTTTGCTGACGGGGCCGTAGCATTTTGCATGATTGCATAGCATCTATCATAAACGCGTAGCATTTCCACCATGTGGAGCATTGTGTTAGACTATGGCACGGATCTAGAAGGGGGGGGGGGGTTGAATAGATCCCCAATTAAAATTTGAGTCGGCGCTACCAATTTAAAATTGGTTTTAAAAATGTTTTAAGTGCGGAAGCGGCCGAGGAAAAGTATAGTCTAAAACGAACGGTTATTGGAAAACCGGATATGCGTAAGCCTATGGATTTATGACAATTCGGAAAAAATAGAATCACAACACAAACTATGCTTATCAATTATTTACTTCAATTGCAAGGTTACCTAGTTCCAATGATCCAAAATTAAACCAAAACAAGATACACAAGTAAGGTAATTTTAGTTCAAGCAATATGTCAAACACTTGGTGTGCAAAGACACTACAAGTGATGTTTATGTTGAGTAAGTGATTTCAATCAGCCTAGTACAACGTTTTGTTGTACGTTAGAGTTTAAAACAATGTTTTAATCTCTTACTCAATTTATATCACAGTTTTGACACAAGAGCTTACACAAAAATTACTTAGTTGAGCAGTAACAAAAATGCTGAAAATAAAGAAGACAAGTAATTTGGTGAGGCAGTTCCCCCGTCGTCCTCGCTTCGGGGTACGTCTGCCCTCAATTCTAAAACTAGAATTGAGATATATTGAATAGATATCACCTGTTTGAATGAACAGTTTACACAAGAGTTGATAGACAATGATACAAACAATCTCAATGATGTTGATAATTGCTACCACTTCTTGCACCTTGATTCAAGATGAATCAAGCCCTTCAATTTGTTGTGAATGACCTCCGATTCCAGCCACCTTATTGAATAACCTTCCGTTGTTCAAACCTTCGGCTCGGCTGATCTTAGACGCCAACAAGTTGAACCCGGAAAATTCTTCAACACTTCAACGCCCTAGCTACTAAATTGATGAACCTTCCGTTGATCAATTACCTTCGCACTTGCTTGAATGTTGAACGAACTACTCCGTAGCAAAAGCCCTCAAAACCTTCGAGTCTTGATGGGTAAAACCTTCAAGGTTTTCTGCAAGAAACACCTACTACACTTTCAACCCGAACCGGATCTTCAATCAACGAATTCGAACCTTATCACCCTTGAACACGACACAAATCGCCGCAAAAATGATTGTGTGTAGTTGCGGAATTATGTGTTGTTTGGAGGATGAAGATGAAGAAAGAGTTGCACCTATTTCACGTTTCTTGCCCTGACAATTTACTCAAGATTTCAATTGTTATTAGACACAAGTGTTTAAGCAAGTATATATAGAGCCCACAAAATTCAGAACACAACAGTATTTCAAATATGAGAGGGAACAAAGTTAAAAACAGTTTTTCCGCGCGAGCGGTCGACCATAACAGGTCTATGCGTCGACGCATGGCCTGTGATGTTTTGAATTTCTGGAAATTTCATCAGTATGCGTCGACCATACAGTCGGCGTGCGCTGACCCGTTGGAATTCTTTTCCTTTGTGCGCCGACCCTATGGTCGACCAAAGCTTTCATGCGTTGACCCGCTGGAAAATTATCCTTTCATGCGCTGACCCAATGGTCGACGCATGTTTTGTACGCTGACAGTCCTTCCCTTGTTTTTGATGGATACGTCGACCCTTTGGTCGACCCATGTCCTGTAATCCTGCAAAATATTGTTAGTTTGAGGTTTCTCATGCCTTTAGTCATGATTGCAGTTTGTCAACTCAATGTATATTTCTTTAAGACACATTAAGATAAGAAAAAGGATAATATGCTGAGAGATATGTTGCATCTGGTTAGTGAATCTGGAACTCGTACTTTCCAGTCTATCCTGGGAATTTGTCATCATCGAAACCTACATTTACCAATGTCTTGCAGCTATGTGTGATATGTGGCGACTTGCCTCCACAATCTCCCCCTTTTTGATGATGACAACCTGTATACATTTAAAAACACCAAAATATGCAACATATACACACGCACACAAGAATAAACAAGCTCCCCCTTTCTTTTGCACTGTGAGGTTGTACTATCCTGAACTATTGGCTTTGGTGTTTGCTTGCAATATTGTCTTCTCCCCCTTTGACACCATCAAAAAGAGAAGAGGAACGCATCAAATAACATAGTACAGACAATAGGTGATAGTTGATTATCAAACTTCACACACAAGCATGATAATGAACAAAATACTGGAATTAATAGATAATGACGAACACATGTAATTAAAGTTCAGGCACAGATAATACAAAACAAATGAAAAGTACACAGACTAAAACATATAAGCAAATATGAAATATGCAGCTATGAATCTAATAACCACGCCCCCGTCCTCGTCCTCTCCCTCGATATGGAGCATCTGGATTTTGGTAGGGATCCGAGAAGTTCAAAAAGGCCTCGACAGACATGTTGAGATGACTAATGGCATTGGTGATTTCCCAATCTTGCCGCCCATGAGATTCAACCAGAGAGTCAATACGGGCGTCCATCCGAGTAGAGAAAGAATTGAACCTTTCATTTTGGGCATGAATGTCAGCTCGAATTTGCTCCATCTGAGTGTCTTGACGCCTTATGAAGTTTTGTTGTTCTAACTGCATTGACTGCATCATAGTAATAACTTCGGAGTTATCTGAAGGCGGAGGAGGTGATGAGTGCTCAGAGGGTTGGTAGTCTTGAGGGTAGCCGTGATATGGGTCATAGAATCTACCCAAGGTAGTCCAGCCTGTATATTGCCAATCGCCCCAACCTTGATTTGTAGAATTGCCTTCTTGGTCTTCTGATCGATATGAGTACTGGACCCAATCGGTATTTGTAGCCGTATCATGGACTGGAGATTGATGATAATCTTGAGTCTCATAGATAGGTTCGGGGATCTCTGCATCTGTGTTGTCTGCTGCATCGTCTTCTTCACTTTCCTCTTCACTTTCTTCATTACCTTGTTCGTCGCTTTCTTCTTCACCCTGCTCTTCACTTTCTTCTTCATCATAATTGTTATCAGGAACCAGAGGGATATTAGCCCGTCGGACAAATCTGTACGAACGACGTTCAGCACACCAAAAGTACCCCATCATTGCAAGGGTTTTGGTGCTAAATTCTTTCACTGGGGAAACTGATACACACGGAAATGTTGGATACACAACATTCGCAGCAGCAAGGATTTCTAAAATAAATGACCCATAGGCTAAAGCAGTGCCTTTACTTGAGTCTCTCAGAGCAAATATCCTGCTAGCAATATAGTAAGGCCAATTTATTTTTATCCTGTTTTGCAGAATGTAGATAAGATGTACCTCAGCTTGTTCTACACGCGACAAACCACCTTTCTTCGGTCGTAGAATACGAGCGACAATCCATTGAAGAATGCGCTCCCCTGTGTTTAGTTTACCGGCAGTGACTGATCGAGGAAAAGCATCGTTGTTGACAATTGCCTCTGGATACGGTCGTTTGAGCATTCCATTTAGAGCCCTCTTATATTCATAACCCGGTACCGTACGAGTATCAGTTACCTCATGTAGAGGGGGTGCATCAGCATCAACAGTCATATCAAAATATTTATTCCATACTTCAGAATTGATATTGACTAGTCTATTTCCTACAGATGTGTGAAAGTGTTGGTCTTGAAAGTTACCTCTCATATTTGTGTAGAACACTCTGACCAGATCTTCACTGTACTTTGTATTACACTCCAGGAAGTTTACGAACCCTTGAAAGTCTAATAGGGACAGAAGCCGAGTGAGATGCAAGCGCTCACTTGTTGCATGGTAGAAGGCATGCTGTGGAACTATGGCCCTCTTGCTAAGACTTTTGTGAAAGTTTTCAACCGCAGGAGGGTGAACAAGCGAGACAGCAGTTACCGAAACTGAAGCAGAGGATGAAGATGCTCTGGATCGCTTACCGGTAGTTTTGCAAAGAGAGGAAGCCATTGATGAAGAGCTTTGGAGAGTTGGAAGAGAAACTTTGAAGAGGAATAATGGTTTAGGAGTAATGTTGGAGAAGAGGAATGCTTGGGTCTTTAATAGATGAAGAAGTTAGGGTTTTTGGGAAGAGGGAGAAGACAAGGAGACAATATAGGATACTAGATGCAATTTACAAGAAAAAATGTCATGTCAAAGTATTACAACACATTTAATGCAGGGAAGAGGGGAAGTGGAACGGATTTCAAACCAGAAAATTTCTGGGTTTTTAAGCGAGCCGTCGACCATAGCCCTGCATGTGTCGACGCATACTGTTCAGTTTTTGATAATTTTGAAAAAGGTACAGCATGCGTCGACCATTGTCCTGTTTAGGTCGACTCAAGCTTTCAAAAAACTCAAAATTTTCAATTTTCAAGCTATGCAACATGTCACACTTGCTTATTGATCATGGCTATGCATTTTTTTCACAATATGGCCTGCATTCAACACACATAGTATCAATCAGCAACATTCATATTCATATATAAGTACCCTGATTGTATAACGATATAGATGTTTTCAAGTCATGAATATTAAGAGAGAGAAGGAGAAAGGAGCAATATCACCTTTATACGAACTACTATAGTTAATCACTGATTTGTACTTGTAATAAACTCACAGCGATAGTTAGTGGTACAAAACATAGTTGTTAGTGGTACAAAAACATAGTTGTTTAACCCTGATCAAAAATATCGAGAATACCAAGCTCTCGACGGATATGAAATAAGGGCTCATTAGCTAGCGGCTTTGTGAAAATGTCCGCTAGTTGGTTTTTAGTATCGACGTGCTCAAAGACAACGTCACCCTTCTCTACATGGTCCCTAAGAAAATGGTGTCGAATTTCTATGTGTTTAGTACGCGAGTGTAACACTGGATTCTTGGTAAGATTTATAGCACTGGTGTTGTCACACAATATTGGAATACATTCTAGTTTCAAATTAAAGTCCAATAGTTGTTGTTTAAGCCATAAGAGTTGCGCACAACAACTACCGGCGACTACGTATTCCGCTTCGGCAGTTGACAAAGCAACAAACACTTGTTTCTTGCTGTGCCAACAAACCAGAGAGTTTGAAAATTGGTGACATGTGCCATTGGTGCTTTTCCTATCTGATTTACAACCGGCAAAATCAGAATCAGAGAAGCCCACCAAAGAACAATCGTTACCCTTAGAATACCACAATCTATACTTCGGAGTACCAGATAGGTATCGAAGTATGCGTTTAACAGATTTTAGGTGGGATTCCTTAGGACATGATTGATATCTAGCACACATACACACGCTAAACATAATATCGGGACGCGAAGCAGTAAGATATAGAAGCGAGCCAATCATACCTCTGTACCTTTTTACCTCAACATCTTTGCCACTTTCATCTTTACTCATGTTTGCACAAGTTGGCATAGGGGTGTCTATGGCTTTTGCATTTGCCATGTCAAATCTCTTGAGAAGATCCAAACAATATTTTGTTTGGCTCACGAATGTTCCTTCCTTCAGTTGCTTGATTTGTAACCCGAGAAAATATGTGAGTTCACCCATCATACTCATATCGAATTCACCCTGCATAAGCTTAGAAAACTCTCTTACGAGATTCATGTTAGTGGATCCAAATATGATATCGTCAACATAAATTTGAACAAGAATTAAGTGTTTTCCTTGACGTTTAATGAAGAGAGTAGTATCAACCTTTCCTCTTGAGTAGCCTTGATCAAGTAAGAATTTGCTTAGTCTCTCATACCAAGCTCTAGGAGCTTGTTTAAGACCATACAAAGCTCTTTTCAGTTTATAGACATGATCAGGATACTCATGAGACTCAAAACCAGGTGGTTGAGCAACATAGACTTCTTCATTTATAAATCCGTTAAGGAAGGCACTTTTGACGTCCATTTGAAATAACTTAAAATCTTTCGCATAAGCGGAAGCAAGTAAAAGGCGTATAGCCTCGAGTCGGGCAACCGGCGCATAAGTTTCCTCATAGTCGATGCCTTCCTCTTGGTTATACCCTTGCGCGACTAAACGCGCTTTGTTACGAGTTATTACTCCGTTCTCGTCCAGTTTATTTCTAAACACCCATCGGGTGCCGATTACTCGATGACCTCGTGGAGGCGGGACAAGGTCCCAAACCTCATTTCTAGTAAACTGATTCAGTTCCTCCTGCATTGACAAATACCAATGTTCATCGAGTAGGGCTTCCTTAGGATTTTTAGGTTCCATTTGTGACACGAAAGCGAAGTAATAACAGAAATTACTTAGCTTAGCACGAGTTGTTACACCCTTTGTGATGTCTCCAATAATGTTTTCAATAGGATGGTCTTTAGATGACTTCCATTCATGAGGAAGATCGTCGTTTGAAAGCGGATGAACTTCCTCTGTTGCATCACAGTGTGCATCCTTATCCTCCTCAACTTTGGCTTTGTCAGGTTGATCAATCCCTATCTCGCCACTTTTGAGTATGTCTTCAGTGGATGTACCTGCACCATGAACAACACTATCCTTTCCGACATTTCTCGGGTAGGACTCATCAAAGGTAACATGCACAGACTCTTCTACAGCAAGTAAACATTTATTATATATTCTATATGCTTTACTCGAGTGAGAGTATCCGAGAAAGATACCTTCATCGGCTTTGGAATCAAATTTGCCCAAGTTTTCCTTTCCATTGTTTAATACAAAACATTTACATCCAAACACGTGCAAGTGAGAGACATTTGGCTTTCGCCCTTTTAAGAGTTCGTACGGCGTTTTGTTTAGAATGGGGCGAATAAGTACCCTATTCAAAACATAGCATGCCGTACTAATGGCGTCGGCCCAAAAATATTTAGGTAAACCACTTTCATTAATCATTGTTCTTCCCAATTCTTCTAAAATACGGTTTTTGCGCTCCACAACCCCATTTTGTTGAGGAGTGCGTGGAGCAGAGAAGTTATGATCAATACCATGGTTACCGCAATATTCTTCAAACAAATGATTTTCAAACTCACCTCCATGGTCGCTCTTTATGGACACTATGTTTGTATTTAACTTGTTTTGGGAAAGCTTAGCAAACTTTTCAAAAGCGGCGAATGTATCACTTTTACTTACTAAGAAGATGGTCCAACAAAACCTAGAAAAGTCGTCCACTATTACGAACCCGTAATAGTTTCCTCCTAGACTTTTGATCCTAGACGGCCCAAACAAGTCCATGTGTAGAAGTTCAAGAGGTCTCGTTGTTGAAATTATCTTTGTGGATTTAAAAGAGATCCTCGTTTGCTCCCCTTTTTGACAAGCATCACAAAGGTGATCCTTGGTGAACTTTATTTTGGGAAGTCCTAAGACTAGGTCTTTTGAGACTACCTTATTGAGTAAGTCAAAATTAACATGCGCTAAACGCCTATGCCATAGCCATGAGTCTTCACTCATAGTTATGAGGCATTTGTCGCTTGTTAATGATACTTCATTTAAGTCAAGCATATATACATTGTTTACTCTAAAACCATTAAACATATTCTTCTTATCATTTTCATGCACAATTTTGCAACAATCTTTTGAAAAGGATACATTGTATCCTTTGTCGCACAGTTGGCTAATGCTAAGCAGATTATGTTTAAGGTTTTCGACAAGCAATACATCGGAAATCATAGTAGAGGCGGGATTACCTACACTACCTTTACCTAGTATTTCTCCGCGGTTGTTATCACCATAAGTTACATACCCTTTCTTCTTAGCCACAAAGTCTATGAATAAGGATATGTCTCCAGACATGTGTCTTGAGCATCCACTATCGAGAACCCATCTTCTCTCGGTGGTCTCAACACATTTCACCTGTCAAAACATAATTAGCACAAGGAGGTACCCAATGGCATATTGGGTCCTAATAGATTAGCGACAAAATGGTTGCGTTTGGGCAACCATTGGTAGATGCCTTTAGGAACAAGAAATTTTCTAAAACGGCATTTACCAATGGAGTGGCCTTTCCTGCAACAGTATAAGCAAGCAAAATCAACTTTAGAGACACTTTCACTTGCTTGATCCCTAATTACATATGCATATTTTTGGTATGGGTTAATCATACTTTTTCTAAACTCCTTTTTATCAATAGCAAATGTAACTTTAGGCTCAAGTGCCTTGTTTAATTTGGCCTTGAGGTGTCTAACCTCACCTTGCCAAATATGACAAGTGCCACACCCGAAGTTGAAAGGGTTTCTATCGTCTTTACAATCCGATTCATTACCTTTCACAATGGAAGCCTTTAGGTCCTCTAATTTCTTTTCGGACTCTTTAACCTTATGCTCTAAATACGTAAAGATTTTCTTATTAGAAGCAAGTTTCTTGAAGGCTTCAACTGCTTCATTATGTAAGGCATGAAATGCGGCTAGTAATTCTGAATGCGGCATATTTGAGGACTTATCATATTTAGAGTGACGTACCTGTTTTTTCTTATTTTTCTGATTGGCGGAGAGGCATAGATTCACGGACTCTTCTTCATCACTAGAACTTTCATCAGAGGAGGAAGAGTCGCTGTCACTTTCCCATGCTATGTACGCTCTCCTAGGCTTTGATGATTTCTTGTGTGATTTTGATGATTCCTTGTCCTTTCCCTTTTTATTCATTGGACAGTCCGGTTTGTAGTGATCGGGCTTTCCACACTTGTAGCACGCCCCTCTAGTCTTTTTACCTTTCGAGTCATCATCCTTGGAGTGTCTTGATTGTTTCCGGAAGTTTACCAAGTTCTTCTCGGAATGTTGTATGTCGTTATTTCTCACGTAACGGTTATACCGTTTAACAAACAACCCCATATCTTCGGTTGTGTCTTCTTCTTCTTCGTCGCTCGAGGAATAATCATTTTGCTCTTTTGCTTGAGATTTCGAGGAGGAAGTCTTGAGAGCTATCGATTTCTTTTCACTCACCTTCGCTTTGTCTTTCTTTTCCATCTTTTCGCGTTGGTCTAAGCTCAAGAGTACCTATTCATGCTCTTGTAATTTGCCAAACAATGTTGTTAAATCTAATAAGGTAAGATCATGTGCTTCTTTGATGGCGATCACTTTAGGCTGCCATTCCCTGTTTAAACATCTTAAAATCTTATTAGTAGCAACATCATTGGAAACAGGCCTACCTAATGAATGTAAACGATTGATGAGATGTGTAAATCTCTTTTGCATGTCAGCAATGGTTTCCCCTTGCTCCATGAAAAAGAGATCGAACTCTTGAGTTAATGTATTGATTCTAGCCAACTTAACATCGTTTGTCCCCTCATGGGCTATTTGTAGTGAATCCCACATGGCCTTAGCAGTAGGACAATGGGATACACGATAGTATTCATCTACACCTAATGAGGAGATTAAGATGTTTTTAGCTTTCCAATCATAATTGTATTTTTTCTCATCGTCATCGGTCCATTGTGCTTAAGGCTTTGGCACAACTACATTATCCACATTGGTCATAGTAATTTCTATTGGACCATTAAGGATAACGTTCCATATTTTTCTGTCTATGGAGTTTATATGCACACGCATACAGTCTTTCCAATAACTATAATTTTCACCGTTGAAAACAGGAGCCCTATTATACGCCCCTTTAGGTTCGTTTGCCATTTTCTATCTCGTTGTATTTGAAGCACCGAATAACCGGAGCTCTGGATACCACTTGTTAGACTATGGCACGGATCTAGAAGGGGGGGGGGGGGGTTGAATAGATCCCCAATTAAAATTTGAGTCGTCGCTACCAATTTAAAATTGGTTTTAAAAATGTTTTAAGTGCGGAAGCGACCGAGGAAAAATATAGTCTAAAACAAACGGTTATTGGAAAACCGGATATGCGTAAGCCTATGGATTTATGACAATTCGGAAAAAATAGAATCACAACACAAACTATGCTTATCAATTATTTACTTCAATTGCAAGGTTACCTAGTTCCAATGATCCAAAATTAAACCAAAACAAGATACACAAGTAAGGTAATTTTAGTTCAAGCAATATGTCAAACACTTGGGTGCAAAGACACTACAAGTGATGTTTATGTTGAGTAAGTGATTTCAATCAGCCTAGTACAACATTTTGTTGTACGTTAGAGTTTAAAACAATGTTTTAATCTCTTACTCAATTTATATCACAGTTTTGACACAAGAGCTTACACAAACATTACTTAGTTGAGCGGTAACGAAAATGCTGAAAATAAAGAAGACAAGTAATTTGGTGAGGCAGTTCCCCCGTCGTCCTCGCTTCGGGGTACGTCTGCCCTCAATTCTAAAACTAGAATTGAGATATATTGAATATATATCACCTGTTTGAATGAACAGTTTACACAAGAGTTGATAGACAATGATACAAACAATCTCAATGATGTTGATAATTGCTACCACTTCTTGCACCTTGATTCAAGATGAATCAAGCCCTTCAATTTGTTGTGAATGACCTCCGATTCCAGCCACCTTATTGAATAACCTTCCGTTGTTCAAACCTTCGGCTCAGCTGATCTTAGACGCCAACAAATTGAACCCGGAAAATTCTTCAACACTTCAACGCCCTAGCTACTAAATTGATGAACCTTCCGTTGATCAATTACCTTCGCACTTGCTTGAATGTTGAACGAACTACTCCGTAGCAAAAGCCCTCAAAACCTTCGAGTCTTGATGGGTAAAACCTTCAAGGTTTTCTGCAAGAAACACCTGCTACACTTTCAACCCGAACCGGATCTTCAATCAACGAATTCGAACCTTATCACCCTTGAACACGACACAAATCGCCGCAAAAATGATTGTGTGTAGTTGCGGAATTATGTGTTGTTTGGAGGATGAAGATGAAGAAAGAGTTGCACCTATTTCACGTTTCTTGCCCTGACAATTTACTCAAGATTTCAATTGTTATTAGACACAAGTGTTTAAGCAAGTATATATAGAGCCCACAAAATTCAGAACACAACAGTATTTCAAATATGAGAGGGAACAAAGTTAAAAACAGTTTTCCGCGCGAGCGGTCGACCATAACAGGTCTATGCGTCGACGCATGGCCTGTGATGTTTTGAATTTCTGGAAATTTCATCAGTATGCATCGACCATACAGTCGGCGTGCGCTGACCCGTTGGAATTCTTTTCCTTTGTGCGCCGACCCTATGGTCGACCAAAGCTTTCATGCGTTGACCCGCTGGAAAATTATCCTTTCATGCGCTGACCCAATGGTCGACGCATGTTTTCTGCGCTGACAGTCCTTCCCTTGTTTTTGATGGATACGTCGACCCTTTGGTCGACCCATGTCCTGTAATCCTGCAAAATATTGTTAGTTTGAGGTTTCTCATGCCTTTAGTCATGATTGTAGTTTGTCAACTCAATGTATATTTCTTTAAGACACATTAAGATAAGAAAAAGGATAATATGCTGAGAGATATGTTGCATCTGGTTAGTGAATCTGGAACTCGTACTTTCCAGTCTATCCTGAGAATTTGTCATCATCAAAACCTGCATTTATCAATGTCTTGCAGCTATGTGTGATATGTGGCGACTTGCCTCCACACATTGCGCCATTGTCAAAGCATACGCATACCAAACATGAGCTAGGTCGTTACCGTTCTTGTTTTGCAGGTGTTCCTCCGCAGAGTCGTGTGCCCAAGATGATTCTTGAATTCTCCCCCGCAGAGCCGCTCGCTCAAGATGATTCTTGAATTCCCCCAGCAAAGTCGTTTGCCCAAGATGATTCTTGAATTCTCCAGCGAAGTGATTTGCTTAAGATGATTCTTAAAATCCCCAGTGCAGTCGCCAGAGTTGGTTGCTCAAGTTGACGCTTAGTATCCCCGGCGGAGTGTCTGCCCAGGATGATTCCTGAAATCTCCAGCAGAGTTATTGGTCCAGGATGATTCTTGAAGTCCCCACGGAGTTATTCGTTCAAGATGATTCTTGATTTCCTCAGCAGAGATGATTCACCCAGAATGATTTCTGGATCCCCGAAGCAGAGTTACTTGATAGTCCTCCAGAATCCCCAGCGGAGATGCGTCATCCCCAGCAGGTTTCTGAACAGCGAAGTTGAAACTTCCCTTGGAGACTTGATGATTGAAGTCTGACCATATTGACGAAGCAGTTCTCCCAGCTGATGCAAAGTGCCTGATGGCAAAAGTTTGGGTATCCCCGAGCGGTTCATGATTGACTGAGAGTTCTATTCCCGACTTACTGATGAAGTCCGGCTGACGCCCGAAAGTTTTCTTTGAATGCCCGACGACATGATTAACTTGATTGTTGACCTAATGAGTCCCGAGGAATCTTGACGCCCAACGGCATTATCGACCATGTATCACCGGTTACCGTGTGACCGATTCCCTAGCTAGTTGTCGTGTGGCTAATATTTCAGTTTTCGAAGATTCGTTCCCATCAGAGTACCGTGTACTTGTGCAGTTGGCAAATTTCCGGGTTTGTCGGTATTCAACCATCTCGTACCCTGATTGGTTGAGAGCCGTTTGCTTCTCACCCAGCCAGGTCCAAGCCGTTTGAATAGGGGCAGCTGTTGCACCCCAAAATTTGACCAACATTTCTTTACCTAGCTTATGTTTCATTTCATTCACATTAGCATTATCATTTGAATTTCATTGACATGTATGCAGGAGATCAAGAGGTATGAGTACTAATAAAGAGCTACACAAGACTTTGAAGCTAGCCAAGAAGGTCATTCAAGTGTTCAAGGGTTGATATCCTTGTCAGAGAAGTTAGAAGATCCTCAGAGAGAGTGGTTGAAACCAAGAGGGTGTGTCTCCTAACTTGAGAGTTGTGGGAAGTCCTCAGATGATTCTGAAGCCATGAATGTGGAATTGAAGCCTTGAGGGAGCTTATGAGATGTCTTGAAAGCCATTATGAAGCCTAGACAGGTCATTGTGCAAGATTAAGAAGCCTCAGCCCTGATTGGTGCAATTAGGGTTTGACTGGGTTAACCCTATGTCAACTGATGATTTGGAGAGGGTTGAGATCTAAACCAAAAGCCATGTGATCATGGATTGATGCATTGAGATTCTATGAGGATGATTCCAAGGTCAACTCATCATGATTGAAGAGTTTGATAAGTTTCAAGCTAGGGTTTCTAAGGCTTGACAGTGTAAAATCCCCTAGTTTGACCCCTATCTTCAAGGAAGTTTAGCTTAAGATGTGATTGTCATCTCATTTTACCCCCAACATGAATGTTGTAGAGCTTGTTCTTAGCTTTAATTTGAGTACTAGAAGTCCTTGATAGGATTTGTAGAGCTCAAGTTATGGCTTTGACAAGTTACAGGTCATCTGAGGTATGTGAATCTGGGGCCTTGAAAGTCACCCAACTTACATCAAACGTTTTCCCGAGAAGGATGATTCCTATGGACTTTTGGTCAACATGAATGTTTTTCATTATCTTCTTAGCTTTCTAGAGAGTACTAGAAGTCCTTGATAGGATTTGGAGAACTCAAGTTATGGCTTTGACAAGTCAAGGGCATTTTGGTCATTTGGAGATTACAGGTCATTTCAAGCATAAGGCCATAACTCCTATTTCCAAGCTTCAAATGGAAAAATCTTCAACATCAAACTTGCTTAAAATGATGTTTTAAGGCTAGTAAGGAGGTCATGAGATGTTGGAAAGGCTTGTAGCTCAAAGTTGCAAAAATGACCTAAAATAAGGGCATAAGTTAAATAAACCAAAGTTGGAAATTGATATTTCCAATCTACACATCCAAACCATGGCATGTAATATATCATTTTGAATCTAGAAAACATTTTAAAAACATTGGTTTAGCCACATTTTTGATTTGAGGTCTAAATTGTGGACTTGCTTTGAAAAGCTCATGCTTGCATATTAAGCATCATTTGCAAAACTCAAAATCAAGGCATGGGCAAGGGTTTTTGCAAGCTAAACACCTCTAATATCTCACTAGGGGAGAAATTAAGAGTGAATGGGATGAATTCCAAGCTGTTTGCAAGGGTTGTACATGTCATGATAAGTGATTCAAAATCTCATGACATGAGAAGTGTAAAATCTCATTGGAAGGATCTAGAGGATTCTAGATCATCCAAACTTCATCTATATAAGGAGTAGAGTGGATCCATTGCAGAGGTTGGTGATCATTGAAGGATTGAGCATAGTTTGAGATTGAGTTTTCATAGCTTGCAATTGAAATCGGTTTCATCAAATTCCTCAATTTCCATTCATTTTCTTGATTGATACTCCTTCCATGAGTGTCAAGGAGTGATTTCAGATCATTTTCAAGAAGAATTGGTGGCTAGATCGTGTAGGAGCAAGTGGTTTTCAGCACCTGCAACTCATCATCGTGTTTCAAAATTGAAGCACTTTCCATTGATTCTTTTGCATACAGAAGCAAGCAGAAGGTTCAGTGATCGTGTCCAGAAGATTTGAGAGCTTGAAGTGAAGATTTGGTGCATCTGTTATTCAAGAATTTCCAGGTTGGTAACCTTCTTCCTATAGCATGATTTAGGTAGAATTAGGTCGAATTAAGGTGCTAGATTAGTTGTAGAATGGCATAGGATGGATTTCAGATGGTTAATTGATGAATTAGAGGCAAATTAGGAGAATCACCATTTTCGGTTGAGATTGGGGTATGGGGATTCTTGAGGTTTCAGAAGAAACTATGGGTATGGTTGAATTCGTGGCAAGATTTGGAATGAGTTTCATGTTTTGACCTCTTGGATTGGAGGCCTCTAGGGAGAACTAGGGTTGGAGGGGATGATCGGAGCTCCACCGGCGGTGGCCGGAGCTGGGCGCGAAGTTCAGGCGTTTGAAATGGAGAAGATGAAGTTCTCACCATCAGATCTTGTTTTGACCTTTGACTAGGAGCTGATCCAAGGGCTGTGTTTTAAAACTGAGTTGTGAAGGATTTCTGAAGGAAATGCTGCGTTTCATTTATTTGATGTTTTGGGCTTAGTGATCTGAGTGTTATCCTCACCCCCCAGCGAGCCCAACCCAAATTTTTAACTGAAAATGATTGCTATCCATACCGCGCGCTTATTCATTTTTATTTGATTTTCATTTTAGTTCCATTTAATTCATGATTCTTTCAAAAATCATAATTAATTGAAAATTTATCCAATTAAACCCATTCTTTTTGCATACTACTTATGCTTGAGTCTATTATTTTTTAGAGAAAAAATATTTTCATTTCATGTAATTTCTGATTTAATTGGAATTTTATATTTTAATTGATATTAAAATGATTATGTTTGATGCATATTTTTGTGGAATTTTGTTTGATCTCATGGTGATGATTTTAAGCCTAATTTTTTGTGTGTAATTAGGTTAGACATGTATGATCCCATAGAATTTTTCTCACATTTTTGTGATGAAAATAGGTTTGCTTTCTAGATTGATGTTTAGATGCCTCCTTTTTAGGGTTTTAGGTTTGATACCTTGTAATGTAAGATTTAGTTCTAGGTCCAATTTGATGGTTTGATCTTTGAAACTAATGTGGTAGAGTCATGATTGACCTAGGTTCCCATAGTAATTTTTGTAGGATTTTACAATTGATTTTAGTATTTTAGTTAGGACTAACTTTAGTACTAGGTTTTAGGTGATCCTAATTTACTAATTCAACTAGTTTAACTCATTTAGTTCCCTTAGATTAGGGTTTGTGCTTGTTTTGCCTTTGGTTGAGATTGAAGACAAGGTAAGGATGCTTGAAGTTGCTTTAAGTTGCTTGGAGCTTTGGATTTGTTGGTGCCTGAAGGTGTCTGATGAAGATTAGGAGATAGGACTTAGGGAGAGCCTTGTAGTTAGAATGATTTCTTTCACAAACATGGAAAGCATCTTGTGCTTCCATTCCTCCCAATGACTAAAAGTCCTTCTCAGATATTCACATCCCTCCTTTGGAAGGATGAGTGGCTTTATCTGGGAAGTAGAACTTTGAGGGAACCAGTCTCCCATAATGATGAACCCTTACAGGCTTCCTTTGGTTGTCAGTAAGGTGTTTATCATTTCCTTTCACTCTGTTAAATCAATTATCCTCTGGTTTGAGTATCTTGAAAGATGTTGGGCTTGAGTTTTAAGATGAGGACTTCATTGAAGAGTATGGAAGAGGATGATTCCTTGAGCATTGCCATTGCAGCTGAAGCTTGAAGAGCAAGAAGAACAAGTTGATACTTGAAGACCCAATAGAGATTGAGTGAAGAGCTGAGGCTTGAGCAAAGATTGAAGGATGAAGTTGACACTTCGATGTGATTAAAGACTACTCTGAGAAGTTGAAGCTTGTAGGTGAAGAAGACCAAGTTGAGACTGGTAAAGCAAAGAGAGCTGAAGCTTGAAGACTAAGTTGATACTTATGAAGAGGATTCAGTTGAGATTGAGTGTAGAGCTGAAGCTGAGGAATAAAAGACAAGTTGATACTTGTACATTGATACATTGAGAACCTGAAGGAATCAAGTTGATACTTGTAGCTAAGAGTGAAGTCTGAGGGTGGAGTTGACTGGAAAGCTGAAGCTGGAAGAAGAAGATTAAGTTGAAACTTATGTTGATGGGTTGAAACCTGGAGAAGCAAATTGATAGTTGTCATGAAAGCTGATAGCCTTGAAGGGTGATTGAAGTCTGAAGACTGGATTGATGTCAGAAGAGCTGAAGCTTGGAGTTGAGAGAGAGGGGTTGATCTGCTTTCTTGTCTGCTTTCTTTTCTGTATTGCTGATGTGCCTTGTTTGACTTGCTTGATGCATTAGAATAAGTTCATATCTAGACTGACTTTAATCTAAGAGCATGATTGCACTAGAGGTGGAGTTGCTCCCTCTGCTTGTATTTTTACTGTATGGCTTTTCTTGCGGGTATTCGGTAGAGCCCAGCTCCCTTGCCCATGTGGTTTATTTTGCTTGATACCATTCCAGTTTCTTCTGTATGATTACAGTTTACTGTATTTTGCTTGATAGCATGTTGTTATTCCCTCAGTATGATTACTGTTATTCATATCTGGCTTGAGGTTGAGATGAGCTTGTGGAGGCTGCTGCCCCACACACATTTCCTCCCTCACTTGCATTGCATGCATCTTACAGTCTTTTATTGGTTACTGTTTAAGCTGATGCTTTATCTGTTTCTGTTTATCATTGACATGATCCCTTAGGACTCTCATTTCCTTTGATAAGGAAGTGATGATAGAACTTTAGGTTGAAACCTATGCATGATAAATTCTAGGAGTTCCCTGTTTCAAACCTCAATCATAGGATGAATCCTTGGCATGACAACAGTAGGACTTGCTAGTCTCCCTTAGTTGAGCCTGCTCTCTTCTCATCTCAAAACAGCTTAAGATACAGTAATCGTGAATGATTTTTTTCGTACGTTACGAGCCTTAAGCTATCTGAGAAAGGATTGTTGGAGAGTTTCTTTCCAACAGTCTGGATGTTTAGTATGGCACCCTTTGGGTGACATGCGACGCATTCACTCTCAGGTCATAGTCTTTAGTGCGATTGAAATTGCAAACACAATAAAAAACACTTCTTCCGTAAAAGACAGAAAACAAACTTTAAACCTTTTTGCCCCGTGGGCCCGTAATTCAAAGGAAAGCTTTTCTGAAGAAAAGGGTGTCGTTAAACTTCAGCGCCAACGCAAACAAGCTTTGTCCCTAACTGCTGGAACTGCTGTTTAACCCTACTCGATAAAACAGATGAATCTGAATCCCCGTAATCCGTATTACCCCGAACTACGTAAGCTCTGATCTCTCATATCTGTTGAGAGTACGTAGGCACAATACTGTTGTATTGGCGAGCCACCTTCCCCGTAACCCGTAGTAGGTCGAACCACGTTGACTCTGATTTCTCATTCTCTAATGAGAATACGTAGGCATAAAGCGCGACGCTTTGCCGAGTCATTTTCTTTTCTTTTCAGACCAGCCTTGATAGGTAGATAGATAGACCAACTTGTCCAGTAAACACAACAAGCGTGGATCCCGTCGAGTACGACGGACGTGAGGGGTGCTAATACCTTCCCCTTGCGTAACCGACTCCCGAACCCAGACAATGGTTGCGATGACCTTGTCTTATACCTTTTTCGTCAGGTTTTCCCGATCGTTTCCTTTCCCGCTCCGAGGGATAAATAACGAAAGGTGGCGACTCTTCTGTTTTCCCGGCACCTTATTTTCGCGGAAGCGACAGTTAGTCCTTTCACTAACAATACATTGTCCAGGTTAGGTACTCCAGGAAAGTCTAGTTTCCCAACCCCTTTGATCTCTCCTTTTTCTCCATCACCAAAAGTCACATAACTAGTGGAATGAGGTTTGATGTCCACCAACAGATTCTTTATGCCAGTCATGTGTTTAGAACAACCACTATCAAAGTACCAGTCTTCTTTAGCTGACACTCTTAGAGAGGTATGAGCTATCAGACTAACCTCCTTTATCACCCATTGTTGCTTCTTGGCAGGAGCCCTTTGATGAGTGTGACTAGGATATCCATGCAGTTTGAAGCAAAAAGGTTTTAGGTGACCAAATTTTCCACAGAAATGACACCTTCACCTTTGGAACTTTCTTCTTGTCTGCTTCATGTTCTTGTTTCTTTGATGTTGTGACATTGGTCGTGACATCTGGTTTGACCTCTGATTTTCAGACTCTGGTCTCTTGAACTCCAAGGTGGGTTTTTGTTCACCAACAAACCCCATTCCAGACATGTCTCCTGCTATCTGACCACTCTGTAGGATTTTTTCAAGAGTGTCAGTCCCAGGGTTTAGCATCCTGATTGATCTTGTCATCTGCTCAAGTTTACAGTTCAACAGGCTGACCTCATTGTTGAATGAGTCTATTGTTACAAAATGTTCCTTCTTCTCAGCCTCCAACTTCTTAATGATCCCTTTCTGATTTTCTCCTTGTTGGCATACCTCTGCACTTCTGAAACACAACTGTTTATATGAAGTTGCAAGCTCATCAAAAGTCAGTTCATCCTCACTTGAGTCATCATCAGATGAACATACATTGTTTAGAGTAGTGACATGCCTGGCATACTCTTTTTCTGATCCACCTTCAGAGTCTTCATCAGACCATGTGACAGTTAGGCCTTTTCCCTTCTTTTTGAGTTATGTGGGACATTCCTTTCTAATGTGTCCATATCCCTCACACTCATGGCATTGAACTCCTATGCTTTGGTTGACTTTATCTTCATATTTTTTTTATCACCAGGCATGCTTATGATATAAGGTTTAGACTTAGCATCTATCCTTTTGACCAGTTTGTTAAACTGTCTTCCAAGCAAGGCTATTGCTTCTGACAGACTTTCTTTACTTTCACCATCTTCTTCTTCTAAATCCCCAGCAGTGTTTGAAACAAGAGCTATGCTTTTGTTCTTTTTCTCCACTGTCTGATCACACATTCCCATCTCAAAGGTTTGGAGTGAACCAATGAGTTCATCCACCTTCATATGGCATATGTCTTGGGCTTCTTCAATGGCAGTGACCTTCATTGCAAACCTTCTAGGTAAGGACCTGAGAATCTTCCTCACAAGCTTCTCTTCAGGCATCTTTTCTCCCAAGGCTCCTGAGGTGTTTACAAGTTCCAGAATGTTCATGTAAAACTCATGAATGGTCTCATCCTCCTTCATCCTTAGACTTTCAAATTTTGTGGTCAGCATATGAAGTCTTGGCATCTTGACTTTGGAAGTTCCCTCATGAGTAGCTTTGAGAGTGTCCCAAATATCCTTTGCCAGTTCACAGTGGTGTACCAGTCTAAAGATGGTTTTGTCTATTCCATTGAATATAACATTCAATGCTTTAGAGTTCCCAAGAGCTAAGGCTTCTTGCTCTTTGTTCCATTCCTCTTCAGGAATTATCACAGATACTCCATCCTTGTCAGTCTTCATAGGATGTTCCTAGCCAGAGTTCACAACTCTCCATGCTTTACTGTCTAAGGATTTTAGGAATGCAATCATCCTAGGCTTCCAATAATAATTATATCCGTAGTACCAGACTTTATTTCCCTAGATCTCACCCAGAATAAACAGGCAGGGTGCCTGCTCTGATGCCAATTGAAATTCTGGCAAGCACACGATGGATGTTACTACCAAAGTTATAACATCCACTGTGACATTGACTATTGTACTAACTAATTAAAATATAAGTAAAAGTAGTAAATAACACATCAATTGTTCACCCAGTTCAGTGTCGACAACACCTACATCTGGGGGCTACCAAGCCAGGGAGGAAATTCACTATCAGCAGTATTAATTCAGAGTCAAACACACCAGTTTGCACTCCTCGCTTAAGACCTACCCAATGACACTTCTAACTAGAGACACTCTAGACCTGAGTATACCCACTCACTTCTCCTTAATCACACCACAGTGATATCCAATTATAGTTACAGAGAATTATGAAGATACACTTCAAAAACACACCTTGATCTTGCTTCACAGCATTGATCAAGGATCACACACTCTGGCTTAAAAGCTTTAAGTGACACAACAACATAGAAACTACCTAACCAATGCAGCATACAGTTGCTTGGTGAACAAGTATTCCTAAGACACAATACACACATGAAGAACACACTTTCTTCACTCACAATACTCACATGAAGAACAACCTTCTTCACTCACAAGGACTCTTGGTCTGCATTCTCTGATCTTCTGTTAAGAGCTATTCTTTTAGGATTGCTCCTTCTGTTATTTATAGCAGCAGTCAGTCCTTTGGGCCTTGGTGCATAAATTAGGTTTATCCATAACAAACCCTATTCTTCAATCATCTACGCACTTGCCATTTAATTCAGGAGCATTTGTTTCGCTTTAGGGCTTCTCAAATGTGTCCTGTCTTTCAGCTTGAGCTCCTGATTTGTTTCCTGATTTCTAGATACCAGAAAAACTAACCTGCTCGCTGGATGTCATACGGTCAGTGTCATGACATTCTGTATGACATTCAGCTTAACTTATAGTTAACTTACCCTGCACACACATCATTATGTATGTCTTAACATTCAGTATGACAAACTCTAATGTTTTGCCACAAAATGCAGCCAATCAAGAGCACTTACACTTCCATTTACAAATTTCCAACAGGGAATGTTCGACCATCTGATGCTGGTGCCCTCTCAGCTCCACCCCAATTCTCTTGCTTTCATCTGTGCCTTTGAAATCATCTACAACTATCTCGAGCTCGGGGCCACCATACCACTATTCTTCTGCGTCTTCCACCTGCAACGAAAGACTGTGTCTAGGCGACACAACTGGGTATCCCTAAAGCAGCCGACCAGGCTCTTTCGGGCATACACAGATTCTGTCAAAGGGTTCAAGGACAGGTGGTATGTGGTGATGCCAGAGACGTATGGGGCCATCAATACGATGTTCCGACGAGAGGTTACTGTTGTGGACGGCAAGTCTGAGGTGGACTTTCACTCCCATTTCCACTTGGAGTGGATGCTGCATTTTTGATCTAGCACAGAGAGCTTCATCTACCGGCCTAACCATCTGGACAAGGATGATAGTTTGGCCTTCAAGAAATTGGTCGACTTCGTCGGGCGTCTTCCCCCTTGCAAATGCGTGACCCCAGATGGGCAGTATATCCACGACGCTAGCGAGAAGATCCGGACCGAGACTAGATGTATCAACACGAAGGCCCTCATCGAGTGTCGGACCGAGGCAGAGGCTCATTGTTTTTTAGGTAGCGAGCAGCTTCCTTGGCTTTGTTCATTTTATTTCGAACTCCCACATTAACTGCTTTTTCATGTTTTCTTTGTAGGTGTTATGGGTTTGATGGAAGAACGTGTTACGAAGCTACTCAAGGGAGGTGGCCGACGTCCCGCGGGGAGGGCCGCTATTGTTAGAAAGGAGGCAAGTGCTGGATCGGCGGGGTCGATTCCGTCCCCAAAAGGTAGCGGCTCCCTGGTTGCGCCGCCGGTCTCTAAGAGGCGACGGGAGTCCAAAGCGTCCCCGATTGATCTGACGGACAACTCTCTTGATCGCCGTTTTGTTCTTCCCCCTACTGTCCTAGACCTAACTTCTTTACCAGGTATAATGTCCCTATCGTGGCTCCCGAAGAGACAAAGACCATCCTGGCCGCCAACAAGGAGGCTTGGAGGAAGATGCTGTCGAACAACCTGGCCTCGGTGGTGAGGGTGTTTGAAACGACTCTCGTACTCAACGAGGAGGCTTGTTCCTTGATGAATTAGCCACCGTGCGGAGTGAGCTGGAAGTATCCGAGGAGGTTAGGAATAAGCTAGTTGTCGACCAGAAGGAGTATCAGAGGGAGGACAAGGCCCAGCGCGAGCAGATCAAGGAGCTCGAGAAGATGGTGAAGGACGGGGATGATGAGCTGACTCGGATGAAGGGGCGGGTCACTGAACTCGAGGACTTGCTTGCTCTTGCCGAGGAAGAGTCTGACGAGGAGAAGCTGCTGGTTTCCCGATGCGAGCCAGTGGAAAAGATCCGGCTGTTGGAGGACGATTGCCTGAGAGCTGTCGAGGTAGGCTTTAAGAGTGTCGTGGCCCAGCTTCGGCTCGCCAACCCCGGTGTGGATTTGGTGACTGAGGGGACTGGCCCCTACCATCAAGTCCAAGGTGATCGCATCATGGCGCTTGACGAACCAGACTGTGACGAAGGGGACCAGCCTATCCTAGAAGGGGATGATCATATTGACGAATAGGAATTTGTATGACCTGCGTGCCCGTTTATATGTTGGCTTGCGTGCCCATTTTTGTGTTGGTCTGCGTGCCGTTTTTATAATTTTTGATTATCGTTCGGGCCTTATGCCCTTTATTGTAATTCTTGAACAGCTGGGCTAGTGCCCGTGATTGTATAACAATGTTTATTGTTTTTGCTAAGTATTTGTGTGTGCCCGTTTATTTGTTTATGTCTTCCCGTTTGCATGGGTTCTTATATGCTTGTTTGCATGTTTATATATTGGTGGGAGTGGTAGCTCGACATTGCTTGTTGTGTCCGGTAGTGCAGGGAACTGGCTGGGTGATCGGGGTTGTTACCTGGTCGGTTATGAAGTGGGGGCTGAGATCGCGGTCCTCTGTCCGCAGCGTGAACATCCCATTGCAAGCTGGGTGTTCTTCCATTTCGGTACAAAGACGGTGGAGCTCGGTTGAGGGATCCTCGTAGGACAGAGCGTTCTTCCCACTCACATAAAAGGGAAGGCGCTTGTCATCTTGTTGAGTTTTGGGAGACGCGTTTATACCAGGTCGCGCTCCTGTGGTCGCGAGGTTGATCGTCGTGGGCAGTGTTTAAATGTAGTATCTTTTGAGCATCTCAGTGTTCCATGGTCGAGCAATTTCTTCCCCGTGTAAGTTCTCGAGGTAGTAGGCCCCGTGTTCCATCTTATCTCGGACACGTTAAGGCCCCTTCCAATTTGCGACGAGCTTTCCCTGCGCGAGTCTTTCTGGTTTCTTCACAAAACCAAGTCGCCAACCTGGAACTCACATTTTATGACTTTGCTGTCATAGCGAAGGGAAATTTTCTGCTTTAGCGTGGCTTCACAGAGAGATGCTCCCAAACGAATCTCTTTGACTAGGTCGAGCTCATCTCTGAGGGCCTCGTCGTTGGCCTCCTCCTCAAGGGGGGATTCAGTTCTTCTAGACGGCTCCCTTATTTCTATCGGGATCACCGCTTCGGTCCTGTAGGTTAGTCGAAAAGGGGTTTCCCCGGTGGTCAAGTGGGGCGTCGTTCTGTAAGCCCATAGTACACTGTGGAGCTCCTCTACCCATCTCTTCTTGGCATCCTCGAGTCGTCATTTCATGCCCCGCAGGATAACTCTGTTCGCGACCTCCGCCTGGCCGTTCGTTTACGGGTGCTCGACTGACGTAAAGTGCTGCTTTGTTCCGAGCTTGGTTATAAAGTCTTGGTGTTCACTTGAACGAATAATGCGGCTAAGTATGAAGAGTGTATTATGGGCTTGGAAGAAGCTATTGATTTAAGAATCAAGATCCTTGATGTATATGGAGATTCAACTCTGGTGATTAATCAGATTAAAGGGGAGTGGGAGACACATCAACCTGATTTGATTCCTTATCGTGATTATGCAAGAAGGTTGTCAACTTTCTTTAATAAGGTTGAGTTTTACCATATACCAAGAGCAGAGAATCGAATGGCAGATGCTTTAGCGACTTTATCCTCCATGATTATGGTAAATCATTGGAATGATGTGCCAAAGATTGATGTGATGCGTCTTGATAGACCAACTCATGTGTTTTCAGTTGAAGAGGTTGTTGGTGATAAAACTTAGTATCATGATTTTAAATGTTTTCTTCAGAATCAAGAGTACCCACTTGGGGCATCCAAGAGGGATAAGAATACTTTGAGAAGATTGACTGGTAGTTTCTTCTTGAATGATAATGTGATGTATAAGAGAAATTATGACATGATCTTGCTCAGATGCGTGGATAGACACGAAGCAAACATGTTGATGAAAGAAATTCATGAAGGATCCTTTGGTACCCATGCCAATGGACATGCAATGGCTAAGAAGATGTTAAGGGCTGGTTACTATTGGCTGACGATGGAATCTGACTGTTGTAAATATGTGAAGAAGTGTCATAAATGCCAGATTTATGCTGACAAAATTCACGTGCCTCCAAATCTTCTCAAGGTTGTCTCTTCTCCATGGCCTTTCTCCATGTGGGGCATTGATATGACTAGAATGGTTGAGTCTAAAGCGTTGAATGGACACTGTTTCATATTGGTGACTATTGATTATTTTACCAAATGGGTTGAAGCGGCGTCTGTAACATGGTGGGAGAACTGACTTGGTGTTTTTGTTTGACAAAAATATGTGCAGATAGAAAGAGTCGCCATCGACTTTTATTTTATCCAATAGGAAAGGCTATAAAAGAACAGGAAAGACCTTTTTGAAAAGATTTTGAGTTCGGGGGGTAGGTTATATAAAGGGAAGATGTTAGCACCCTTTATATCCATGGTTATCCATGGGCTCTTAGTTACTTAGCTCACTTGTTTGTTTGAAAAATAATGTGAAGTGTATGTTTAGAAAAGATTTTCAGAAGTTCTTTGTAGTGATCCTCGTATGGATGTATACAAAGCCTTGAGTTAGGAAATATTTTGAAAGTGGGGTGTAAAGAATGTTTTTTTGAAAAAAAGTGAGCAAGTATTTAAGTGCTACCTACCCTAAGTTTGTAAGGTCTTTCTTGTTATTTATTTCCTTTAAGGGTAAGACTGTCCTTACTATTAGTGAGTAAGTAGTCTTTACTTTGGATGGTAAGGGATGGGCGTAGGGTCATCATACGGCCAAAGAAGGCAACATGTAGGGGTGTCTTAGTAATTCGAAGGGACTATCATCATTTTTGTAGGGTCATCGAGGGACAAGATCATTTATTCTGTAGGCAACTTCGAAGGGACTATGATCCTTTTAACTTTAAAGGGACTTGATGGTTTATCTGTTTGCAGGTACATCGCTTAAGACACCCCTACGTTCGAGGGACTTGACCATATTAAGGCAACATAAGAGGGGTAACCCTAGGAGGTGTAGATGGCGATCGTAGAACGATTGACTTACGTGTGTGAATGATTATTTTCAGATATTTCGTTTATAATTTATTCTCTAAGTCCAATTTATTCAATTAGATCTTTTCACGCCCTAGATTATTAACCAAGCAATTAAATATTTATGACAATAATAAAAAAAAAACAAGAAATAAAGTCCTAAACTATTACACGACTTCGGGGCAATTACAGAATAATCGGTGCGAAAAATAAATTACATAAGGAAAATCCTATACAATCCTCTAAATAATATAAATAAAGCAATGAAAATAAATTAAATTAGGAAATTAATTGTTTTAAAAAAAAGATCAAGTTTAGAAAATGAGGGTCTAATTAGGGTTAGTGAAAAATTGGGGTTTTTAAATTAATCTAAACCTAGTTATATTCTTTTACAATTTTAATTAATAAATTAAAAGTTATGTGAGAGAAAAAAAATAAAATTATATTATAAAATTCATTTTAAGAAAAATAATTAGTGAGCATTTAGTAAAGATTAATGGTTAATTAAATTAATAATAATGTTTTAATAATAATAACTATAAAACATAAAAAAAGGAAGAAATTCACTAAAAATAAATGGGGGAAGGCCTGAAAATGTCCGTACGAAGAGTTTCGACTCTTGAAAAGCTTATGCCTTAACCATGACAATTCTTGAAACCTGCATCATATCTTGCAAACAAATGATCAAAACAAACCTAAACGTGATTATGAAGATCATTATGAACAGAAAATATGATAATGTGCAATGAAATCAAAGATTAGAAAGCAAAAAAGAAGAAGAATGAGAGGCGGCATTTTCATGGGATGCACTTCGTGAGGTCTCAACCTTCAAATCTTTGTGGGATAGGTTCCTAGGATCTTGAGGAATGTGAATGGACTTGTAGAGCTGATTGAATCTTATTGCAAAGATGTTTTAAGATTTTTCTAAGGTTCTTATGACTTCCAAAATTTATTTTCCTCCCCCCTCTTTCATTTTGACTTTGTTGTGTATATAAAATAGTGTAAATTAGGGTAAACAATTGTGCCTTTGTTGGAGTTTTATGGGTTGCTTGAAGATGAAGGAGCCAATTATCATAATTGTAAAAAAAAATCAAATTAAATCATACCATATTGGTCTTGAACGAATTTGGATGACTTCAATCACTTTGAATACCATATATTTGATCCCAAAATAAATCTTAAATCAAATTTTTGATTTTTTTATAATTTATTTTAATTAAAAATGATTTTAAATGATAAAAATAAAAAATAATATAAAATAAATGATAAAAATCAGAAAATATGGTCATTGGGTCGTGAGTGACTTTATCGTCAAGTTTGGGTTGCAATTTTATGGGCCCATTTGGAAAGAATTGGAGTTATGGCTCTTTTTACTTCATACACCCCTTGAAAAATTACCAGCTTTGACAATGCATAACTTCCTCAATTATAATGCTATAGAGGTGTTCTAAGACCTTTTCAGAAATCTTAGGATATCCTCTAATCAACCCTTTTGGTCCCATGTCCATATTTTTTTTACCATTTTCAAATTATGAGCTTTGGAAAAAGTTGACTTTTTGTTGACTTTCAAAAGGACCTATAATGTCTTGGCTCATATCTTTCAAATGAAGCATTTTTAGGCTTGACTTGTAACACACAAAGTTGTAGAGAATTAAACTTCCTTCAAAATGAGCTTTGTATGAGAAATTATTGATGAAATATGTGAAAGTTATGGCTGGTCAAAGTTCAGTTGACTTTTCCTACACAAAACCCTAATTTAGCAACTTTCGATTCTTGATGATCTGAGGTTTCCCTGATGAATCATTATCGAACCTTGATCAAATGATGAATTTCAACTCGTAATCTTGATGTTGACCAAAAATCTTGAAGTTTGACTTTGAGTTGACCACAGTTGTCCTCAGTTGACTTTTTGACTAAGTTAACTGATTTTCAGGTATCTGAGCATCTGACAAGCCAAAGTTGTGAGGAAAGCTTCTAAACTTGACATGGAGATTCTTTGAAGTATGTGAGATTTTATGAAGTCCACTTTAAATTTTAGAAGTCCATTTTGCTCGGGGAGACCCAAAACCCTAGTTCTAAGATCCACTGTTCAGGAGGAGGCTTTGATGAAACCTTCAATCCCTTTGACCAATTGCGAATCCTGTGACTATTAAGTAACCTCTTGGGAAACATTGTCTTGAATATGGGAGGGTAAATTTTGGGGTACAACAACGTCATATGCCAATGTGACCAAGCAAGTAGTGGTTCGGTTTATCAAGAACCAAATCAAATGTCGATATGGTGTTCCGAGCAAGATTATCACTGATAGTGGGTCAAATCTGAATAACAAGATGGTGAAGGAATTATGTGATGAGTTTAAGATTGAGCATCATAATTATTCTCTTTATAGACCCAAGATGAATGGGGTTGTTGAAGCTGCTAATAAGAACATTAAGAAGATCATTCAGAAGATAGTTGTTACATACAAAGATTGGCATGATATGCTTCCATCTTCTCTGCATGGGTATCGTACATCCGTTCGCACATCAACAGGGGCAAACCCTTTCTCGTTTGTTTATGGTATGGAAGCAGCGCTCCCGATAGAGGTTGAAATCCCTTTTATGAGAGTTTTAATGGAAGCTGAATTGTCTGAGGCTGAACGGTGTCAGAGTAGATACGACCAGTTGAATTTGATTGAAGAGAAGAGAATGACTGCTTTGTGTCATGGCCAATTTTATCAACAAATAATTAAGAAAACATTTGATAAGAAGGTTCGATCTCATGTGTTTAGGGAAGGCGACCTCGTGCTCAAAAAGATCTCGACTTTTACCAATGATTCTAGGGGCAAGTGGACTCTTAATTATAAAGGGTCATATGTTGTTATGAGAGCCTTCTCCGGAGGTGCATTAAATTCTTACAACTATGGATGGTGAAGAGTTCACTTGTCCTGTGAATGTCAATGCAGTCAAGAAATACTTCGCCTAAAGATAAAAGAACAGCTCGCTAAGTTGAAAACCCAAAAGGGCGGCTTAGGAAAAAATGAGCGTCTCGGTGGATTGAAAACCCGAAAGGGCGGTCCAGGCAAAAGTTAGAGACAAAAACATAAATAATCATCTCGGTAGATTGAAAACCCGAGAGGGCAATCTAGGAAAAAGTTAGGAATTATGGCAAGTAACTGCATCTGGCCAGGCTTGATCGCTTAAAGCAACATTTCTTATCAAGGATTTTACTTCAATTATCCTCATCTGAAGTCTCAAGCACAATTTTAATTCAAAGTTGTTAGGGATAATAGCGGTCATTGTATTTCAATGTATCCCTTTCCATTGTACTTACCATTTTTCAAACTTTGTAATGATCCGTGGAGTTACGCCTTTTTACGGACTACCATTCTATCAATAAAATTTGGCCCTTTGTCCCTTTGTTTGCAATTCTTATTTTTTTATGTTTACATAATTTCATTATATTTTTGATGATGATTTTTTAAAAAAATGTGAATAATTGATTTAAATTTTGAAAATTATAAAAACATCTTTCTTTGATTTAAGAATATAAAGAAGAATGTCAACAGTAATCCAAAGAATGGTAAAATCTCGAAGCGCAAAGCTTAGTGTTTTCCTCAGTGGAGTTTATTCTTGTTGATTTTCTCCTCAGTAGAATTTGTTGATGTTTTCCTCAGCAGGATTCTTTCTTGCTCCTCTGGTAGAATTTATTGACAGCTCCCCAGTAGAGTTGTATTGAGGTTTCTCTAATAGAGTTTGCTGATGTTCTGTTAGTTCCATGATTCTATGATTGGCTAAATTTTGGTAAAACATGATTCTACACTGATGTTAAGTAAGATGTTATAACATCTTCATCAACTGTTATGGTAGTACTACTGTCATGTATTTCAAACAAGATGTCGAGACAGATGTCATGACATCTTTGTCTAGTACAACAAGTGCTGCTACTTTATATCTCTTGACAGAGGTGTTTTGGTTTGATGAGATTCTCTTGGATATACCTCATCATTATGCGCAGGTCAAGGAGATTTATTAGGAACAAAGTGCAGATTTAATTGGATTTCATAAAAAGGATCTTTGAGACTTTTTAGAAAACTATAAAATACTTGTTTCTATTTTTATAGAGAAGATTCTGCAGAAGATTTACAATGTGAAGATTTGGAGTTCGATTTAATTTGATTTGATTTGATCAAATCTGAGTTAGTTTTAATTATGAAGAGATTTGGAGTTTGATTTGATTTGATTTGATCAAATCTGAATTGGTGTTAATTATGAAAATATTTGAAGAATTATCTTATGAAAAGATTTGAAGAATTATTTGATTTGATTTTATCAAATCTGGGGTAGTTTTTGCTAAAGTCCAAGCCCATACTAGAAGAGTCTATAAATAAGGACTTGTTAGACCTAAAGAAGACATGCATTCACAACAAGAAGATCTTGAGTGCAAAATAAGGGTTAAGGATTTTGAGAGTCTCTTGTGTGTGACTTTGTAAGTCACCCTTTGTATCTTTTGATGCATCGTGGTAGACATATTTAGGTTGTAAGTTGTTAATTGTAAATTGTTCACTCAAAGCTTGTAAGCAAGAGTGTATTGTTCTTGATTGAAGCTGTTAAGCAAGATCAAGTATTGTCTTTGAAGAGTGTCTTCTAAAGCTTATTCATTTGTTGTTATCACTGCTGTGATTGAGGGGAGTGAGAGGTGTTTCATATCTAGGAGTGTCTTAGGTAGAAGTTGCACTGGTAGGGATTAAGTGAGGGGTTGTAAACAGGGGAGTTTAGCTCTGAATTGATACTACTGATAGTGGATTTCCTTTCTGGCTTGGTAGCCCCCAAATGTAAGTGATGTTGCACCGAACTGGGTTAAAAATTCATTGTTTTATTTATCTTTATGCATTTAATATTCTGCTCAACTTAAATGGTTAAATAAATTGTTCTGTCAGTCTGCAGATGTTACAACATACGTCATGACACTGTTATTTCTTAAAGTATATCAAAATGCTCGTGTTATGTCCTTGTTCTATTTTAAGCAGAGATCATTGTCTCCATATATGTCTAGAACATTTGAAATCTGCATACCAGAGTTTCAATTGGTAACAGAGCAGGCATCCTGTCTATTATGGATGAGATCTTGGGACATACTTTCTGGTGTTTTAAACAAAGAGAAGTTGTAGCTGAATTGCTGATCTTGCTAAATGTTTGGGCTGCTAATGGGTTCTTAAGGAGTTGCTGCTTATGAAGTTGAGGTGGAGTTTGCGTTTACTCCTGTTTTTGAAGGATCCTGTGTATCTTCTGTTGTGCTCTCTGATATAGGAACTCCTATGATATGTTGAATGTTTTTGCCAAAGGAGGAGTTGGAGAAATCAGATCATTCATTCTAATATACTCAAGGGTATTGATGGTTGAGATGAGTGTTCTGGATCAAGAGGAACAACTACTAATGATTGTTCAAGGTTTCTGAGAAGTTTCTACAACAACTGCAGGAGGAGTGGCTACTTCTTATGTATGGTGTCCTATAAGATGCTTTGACATCTTGTTTAGGGCATGTTGAAGATGTTCTTTTGGTGGTTCCGCTGCATATTTTTCTGATGGATGTTATTCAACTTAAAGATAGTGGGAGGTGATTTATTTTCACCATTCATGACTTGCAAGGGTTCTATCAATAGAGGAAGTCATAGGCAGGTTGAGTCAAGGGTGCCAACCTTAAAGATACTTTAACTATAGAATACTTTTGGTATTGCTGAAGTGTAAATATCTGTCAGATGGTCTTCTCGAAAAGTTGTGTGGATTTAAGATCAATTTCTATTTGTGGAATGCATAAGTATTTAGTTGATTATCCATAATGTTCAACATTGTCAAAGTTCAGATGGTTCATCAGGTGGATGATACAAGTTAGTCTTCTGGAAGTAGGATTCCTTATAAGGATTTAAGATTCATTGCTATTTTTGTTATTCACAAATATTTAATGGATTATCCTTAGTCAATGATCAAGGTGCCTCATCAGTTGTTGCTCAAGTATCTGGCCCTTGATTTGTTTGGTCTACTTCAAAGATCTGATGTTCAACCAAATGTTGAGTAGAGACTATGCAAAATCTTGTTGATTCAAAGAGTGATTCTCTGAAGCATAGGAGATGTAGCTGATGATCTTGGTACCATTTACATGAGTGCTTGCATTCTTCCTCAGCTTGGACCTACAGAGGCACGCAATTTGTCTAGAAAGTTTCCTGGCAAGAAACTTGTCTAAAGAAGTAAAGTTGAAGATTTCATGAATTGACCTTGGATCATTTTATTTCTGATCTAGGTGTAAAGAAGTGAAGTAGGTGTCAAGGATAAATGGCGGTTATCTTTGACTTTTTGAAGAAGTCTCTACTTAAGGAAAGCATGATTCCTTTTGTAAAGATCTATTGAAGAATCAAGCTTTGGCATGTTTGGTTTCTCTAAAGAGGAGTTCCTGAAGCAAATGCATTTCAAGGTACTTGTTGTGGTACAATACAGCAGAATAGAGGGTGTCTACTCAACCTTGATATCATTAATCAAGTCTATGTGAACATGGAACTCTTGTTCTGATAGAGTGATAAGGTTCTTCTAAGTGGCATAATAAAGGACTGAATTCACCAGCAGGATGTCTTATCAGAGGTTCTGACATGATGTACTTCAGGGTGTTAGTTGATGTAATGGTACATCGTTTGAAGATAAGTTGATATTCTTGGGTATGAATGGAATTAATGCTTCAAAAAGGTCTATCTCATGCAGTTTAAGGAGTAGATGTTGCAGGTCCAAGGCTTGGTGTATCTAAGATGCCTTGCTATGAAGCAAGTAGGATGTGGAATATGAAGATCAAGTTTTCTTGGTGGATCAAAAGTTTTTCTAGAGCTCTAAAAGAAGCTAAGTTAAACAAACAGTGGCATTTGGTTATTTAAGAAGTATGCTTGAAGAAAATTACTCTTGTGCAGAAGGGTAGTTGTTTGAAGACCAAAGGAGGTTCCGGTTCTATTCATGTCTTGGAGCTTATGAAGGATGAGTGCCTTCTTTTGGGAGAAGTATGAGAGTTTAATTCTCTCTATGTTATGTAGATTTCTCGTTGGTGGAATTGTGCTCTCTGATGATCTTCAGTTTGGATTACTATTCAAACAGTAAGTCCAAGTGGTTATTGTATCAAGAACCATAATGTATGGTGTTTGTGATTAGAATGTCCTAACTAATGTTAGAACATCATTTTGTTTGCTGAACTTGGGGTTCAGATTGTGGAAGCTGATATTCACTAGTTGAATCATAAGTGTTCTAACTTATCATATGGGAGAATGATGAGGTAAAGACTGTCTTGGATTATGGGGTGTCTATCTTATTTTCTGGCTCAGACTGAAGCCAAAATACTTGTGGAGAAGTGGTTTCTTCTGCTGCAAGTAACTCTAGAAAGAAGTGAATCAGTTTGGTGCCTGTGAAATGAGTAAGCTGAGGTTTTCTGTAGCATGGATCTGATGTCCTTTAAGTGGGCTCTTGAAGACATGAGTATGAGTCTTATGTTTTCCATTCACGATAAGGTGTTATTCTGGAAAAAGAGCACTGGTTATCCTTGATATGGGGAGTTATACTTCTGCCTAGGATCTGTTGATATGGGGAGTTATAAAGTTATTCTTCAAGATTGTTTGTGGTTTTAAGAAGTTTGTGATTGTATGCCTCTATGAGGGTGGAATGTCAGACAAAATGTTGTGACATTGTGTTACTATTCTAGCTCATGGTAAACTTGACATTGTATTTTTTTTGGCTCTGTCATTGGGTGTCAATGAATCAAATCAGATTTGTACAATCTTTTTGGGAGTAATATAAAGGTGAGAGCATTATGATCTGGCTTCCAATAAAGGGTTTTTTGTCAGCATATTTTTGGGCCTCTATCCAAGTGTTTTGTCTTGTATTTGTATGACTGGTGAAGATGAAGATCAAGACACCATCAACTTTGATTTTGTACATATGGAAGGACATTCACCCTGACATCTTGGAGTTTTTTTGGTCTTTCAAAGATGAATCTGGGTGATCTTGCAGATAGTTATGTCTATCCTACTACTACCTCTGATATTAGGTTTGGTTCTAGTGTGGTTTATGAAACAAGGGGTGTAGAGTTTCATGTGTTTCCAGTGTGTGAATATGAAGATGTTGAAGTGAGTGTTCATGTGTTTGGGTTTTCTCTTCTAGGGGGAGTGCTGATTATGCATGACAGAGGGAGCTGTGTACCTGTCTGATGTGTAGATGTATTATTGTAGCCTGTACAAAGTTTGCTAATTCTCAGGCAAGCTTGGGTTCTTGCACCACTGGTGAGGTCGTGATGTCAGACAAGATGTCTTGACGTTGTGTTGTTTGGTGTACCTTTTTACCTTGACAATGTGATTGTGGGTCTGACTTTGTGAGGTTATTGGTTGGAACTAGAACTGTGCTTGCTTCTTATGAATGACCTAGGAAACAACATTGGTTATTGTCTGGGAGAATTTATTTTTCTCTGCAGAATATTTGTGTGTCTCAAATTGGGGATTTAAAATCACTTGTTACTTGTGGCATTAGCAAGTATTTAATTGATTATCCTTTTAATTGGCGATGTCAAAAGTGTCACTCCTGAAGGTGCAACTTCAGACAAGGAAAGAACTCAAGATTCAATGACTATGTTCATGGGATAAAGCTATGGGAGTTTATACTGTTGAGGTTGTTTCTCATCATGATGAAGCATGGTGTATGATTTCTTGTCATGAAAATGGTCATGGTGAAGAATCATTTTTTCCCGGCTATTGATGGATCTGTGCAAAAGAGTAGTAGATAGAAAGTAAAAGGAGAAGTAGTTTATGTCCATGACTTGGTGCTTGACTGATGAAGGAATCATTTCTTAAGGTGCTTAAGAATAATTATTGTTTTTGTAATGTCAGACAGAATGTTTGAACATCATGTCTCTGAGGAAGCTACATGAGAGTTTATTTCTCTCTATGATTTTCTGGTGTTTATGATAATTTGTTAAGTTGAGACCTTCATGTGTATGAAATGTATGGATTACTATAGAAATAATAAGTCATGTGGTTGGTATCTTAAGAACCAAAGTGAGTGGTAAAGGAGTTGATGTCATACATGATGGGCTGGAATTAGGATTGTGATGCTTGATACTCACAATTTGATTCAGAAGTGTTTTATCTAATCATACTGGAGTATGATGTGGAGGTAGTGGTCAAGACTGCTCTAGATCATGGTGTAAAGTAGTCAGTGTGCTTGTTCATTTGCATAAGTTAGATATAAAACTTAGTGCTCTGAGTTATGCTGGGATCAGAATGCTTATGGGAAGGTGGCTTATTCTCTTGGAAGTGATCTGGATATTGTAAAGCAAGAAAATTGAGAATTTTGTTCCAGAGTATGGTAGTAATATCAAGCCGAGTGTGCATGACATTGTGCCTATCCAAGGAGTTATGATAACGTGTGTGGATGCGCAAGGCCATTTGTCATATATGTTCTAGGTGGGTGAATAGTTCAGGGTGTCAGGATATATTCTCAAGGAGCTATGGTATCTGGATCTGTACGAATCAGGATTGATTTTATAGTGGTTGAGTGAGTTCAGCAGGGGGATTTAAGTTCTTTTCCATGGATTGTTGCTGCAGTGGTGCAGTCTTTATATTGATTGGGGATACGCAGTTTGTGTATCTCTTGGGAGGTTGTGAGATGTCAGACTAGATATTCGGACACCATGTGCAGTTTGTCAGCTGAAGTCTTGCTTCGAAGCATGGTGATTCTGATTCAGTTTTTGGGTTTGGCTCTGATTGATGTGTTATGAGTTTATGTGTGTACACTTACTCCAATTTTTGTCAATTTTTGGCTAAAAAGGGGGAGTAAAGTATTAATGTTATCTGTTGTCCTGATGTTATGTCACATGTATTGACATGATGATCAACATTGTGATAGGACTTTTCTACTGCTAAGGGAATATTAGTGTATTGTTATTGCTTGCTGAATGCAACTATTAAGGGGGAGCATGATAGTTTGTGAGGCTGAATGTATTTGAGGAAACTACTGTTGCTGCAGCATTGATAAGTCTATATTTCAAGATTTATCATGGTTTGGTTGGTTTAGCCAAAATTTGCCAAAGGGGGAGATTGTTAGTTCCATGATTCTATGATTGGCTAAATTTTGGTAAAACATAATTCTACACTGATGTTAAGTAAGATGTTATAACATCTTCATCAACTTTTATGAAAGTACTATTGTCATGTGTTTCAAATAAGATGTTGAGACAGATGTCATGACATCTTTGTCTAGTACAACAAGCGCTGCTACTTTATATCTCTTGACATAGGTGTTTTGGTTTGATGAGATTCTCTTGGATATACCTCATCGTTATGCGCAGGTCAAGGAGATTTATTAGAAACAAAGTGCAGATTTAATTGGATTTCATAAAAAGGATCTTTGAGACTTTTTAGAAAACTATAAAATACATGTTTCTATTTTTATAGAGAAGATTCTGCAGAAGATTTACAATGTGAAGATTTGGAGTTTGATTTAATTTGATTTGATCAAATCCGAGTTAGTTTTAACTATGAGAAGATTTGGAGTTTGATTTGATTTGATTTGATCAAATCTGAATTGGTGTTAATTATGAATATATTTGAAGAATTATCTTATGAAAAGATTTGAAGAATTATTTGATTTGATTTTATCAAATCTGAGGTAGTTTTTGCTAAAGTCCAACCCCATACTAAAAGAGTCTATAAATAAGGACTTGTTAGACCTAAAGAAGACAGACAATCACAACAAGAAGATCTTGAGTGCAAAATAAGGGTTTAGGATTTTGAGAGTCTCTTTTGTGTGACTTTGTAAGTCACCCTTTGTATCTTTTGATGCATCATGCTAGACATATTTAGGTTGTAAGTTGTTAATTGTAAATTGTTCACTCAAAGCTTGTAAGCAAGAGTGTATTGTTCTTGATTGAAGCTGTTAAGCAAGATCAAGTATTGTCTTTGAAGAGTGTCTTCTAAAGCTTATTCATTTGTTATTATCACTACTGTGATTGAGGGGAGTGAGAGGTGTCTCATATCTAGGAGTGTCCTAGTGTTGCACCCCAAAATTTGCCCTCACAATACAAGACTTTGTGTTCCAAGAAGGTTCACAAGGTTCACAAAATCCACAATTGGTCAGAAGAGTTGACAATTCCCTCAGACAATGCACCTCCTAAGCAGTGCATCCAAAACTAGGGTTTTGACTTTAATCAGGCTAAATGGACTTCCAAGACTTCAAGTGAGCTTCATAACATCTTATATGTGTATAAGAACCCCCATGTCAAGTTTCAAGACTTTTCTCAAAAGTTTGCTCAGTCAGATGATCAGATAAGTCAAAAGCAGTCAATGCAGTTAAAAGGTCAAACTGAGGTCAACTGTGGTCAAACCAAAGTCAAACTTCATGATTTTTTTTTTTGCCAACATCAAAGAGAGGTTGGGTGAGAAATATTATCATAATAACTGTAATACCCCAAATTTTGCCCTAAGATTTGTCGTCGCATTTCATTGCATTTAATCAATTACTAACAAATTTGTGTAGTCGTTTGACTTTTTGCAGGTAAATATCATATGGCATGCATTTTTTTTCTAAAAAGTAAAAATGGCACAATTGGCAGGAGGACATGTGTAAGGAGTTATGAGTGTGAGAGGTTGAGAGTTCGAATCTCACCTTTGTCATTTTTTTTTGTTTTTTATTATTTTTACTCTAAATTTTTCTATCTTTCATTAAAAAAATAACAAAAATAGTTTTTTATTATTATTTAATTATTATTTTCGTATTTTAATTAAATCATTTTTTAAAATATTATTTTTTTCACTTTTTTCTAAATTATTCATAAAAATATCCAAAAAATCATAAAATAAAAAATATTGAAAAAAAATTTTGTTCTTTTTATAATATTTTTTATTTTAGGAATCAATAGGATTATTAGTTTTTATTTTAAGTTTATTTTAATTATTTTAAATTATTTAAATTTTATTTCTTCTTAACTAATTATTTAGTTTGGGCTTTAAAATGGGCTTTAGGGACATTATTGACAATTTGGTGTTAACCCTAATTTGTTCCCTATATATACATGTGTTGCCTTGTTGGAAAAAAGGAGAGATTGAAAAAAACCTAAGAGGAGTGAGTGCCGTTTGCCGTTATTTAGTTTTCTTCTTCATCCATTACTATTGTTTCTTTTTCTTCATCGTTTACCGTTATTTCTTTTCCTTCATCTATTACTGTTGTTTCTTTTTCTTCATCTTTTACCGTTATTTCTTTTTCTTCATCTATTACCGTTATTTCTTTTTCTTTATCTATTACTGTTACGTTTATATATATATATATATATAATTTTTAAATTGTTAGAGTTTATATATATATAAGATTTTTGATCGAATTATGTCGATACGATGTTTGCACATTTGTGTGCATGACGCGTGACATTTGTGTTAGTTCGATCTGGTTGCGATGATCGCATTTTTGTGTGAGCAATAATACTATTTTTTGCTTAATTTCTTTTTCTTTGCGATAAATTTTGTTTCGTCCGATTTAGATCTGGTTGCGATGAGCGCATTTCTGCGTTAGCAACATTGTTGGGTTATTTGGCACATTTAAAATTCATTATTGCTTTATTATTATTATTATTATTATTATTATTATTATTATTATTATTATTATTATTATTATCATTATTTATTATTATTATCATTATTATCATTATTATTACCATTATTATTATTATTGTTATCATTAATTTATTAAAATTTGTTATAATATAAAAATCTGTTTTTTAAAATAAATAACATTAACATCTTTTCCAAATTAATATGAAAACCTATTATTTTTAAGAAAAACTTTTTTTTTAGATAAATTTAAAATAATAACTAAAATCTTTTTTTTAAAAATAATAACTAGAACCGTTATTTATTTTATTTTATTATTGTTCAATTCAAATTTCATTATCATATTGTATCTGCTCCTCTCATGTAACCTCGCGAACTTAACAATCGCTCTTTAAATTCTGCCTTTAAATTTCTGCTTGCATGGTTTAAATTATGACATTATCTCTCTGTTTGCATGATTCAATTATCTCACGCGTTTACTATTATTTCTGTCACATTGCACACATCCGAAGGTTAGGTCTAACTGTTTGGCCGCCGCGCCAATAGTCCGTAAAACTTCACACATTCAATTTCAAATCCTCAAAACTACAAACTACAAACCCTAATTTTCACAAATGCCTCGCCGCAGGCAAAATTACAATTTTACCCTTAGCATTAGGTCAAAGAGCCGCCGCGCTCATTTTAGGGTTTCCCGCCGTGGAATCCCTAATTTAACCCTAATTACAACTTAACATTTCAACGTAGAGATTTGGAGTTTCTACACTCCACGTAAGCGTGTCCTTAAGATGCGTTTATTCCCCTTGAGACCTTGACCACAGTCAAGAAGTTTCTAACCTCCCTATTGAGGGGAACTACGATTACTCTGATTCCACTCCCGTAAGGATACGTAGGCACAAGATGCGATGTCTTGCCGAGTAAACTTAGAATTAACCCCCCTTTATTATTTATTATTGCTTATTTATATTTTATTTATCTTTGCTATTTAATTATTTTGCTTATTATTTTGTAATTGTTTCTTGGATGTAAAGTTGTTTAATTATTTAATTATTATTATGGTTAGTAATTAGGGAGTGTAACAACATGTATGTAATATTAAAATAAATTTAGATCACTTTTAAATAAAGATAATTAAAATAAACACGTCACACACGTAAGTCGATTTTAATCGCCGTCTCACTTCCTAAGGATATCCCTCAAGTTGCCTACGAATAATGGTTAAGTGGGGTGTATAAAGCAAGTCCCTCAAATAAAAAAATCATCAAAGTCCCTTATGGTTGCCTTTACGAATCAAGTCCCTTTCGAAAAATGATGATGGTCCCTTATATGTGCTTATTACATCCCACAATGGCCTTCAAAGTCAAATTGTCCCTCACATACCCCTTAACATCCAAAGTAAGGACTACCTACTCCATTATAGTAGGGATAGTCTTACTAAAGGAAAGAATGAAGAATAAGAAGGACCTTTAAACATTAGGGTAGGTTACTCCTAGGTGCTTGCTCACTTCAAAACTGTTTCGCACTTAAACAAATTTTCAACAAGTTTTCAAACAAGTTCTTAACACATCCTTACATGGATTATTTATTAACTATTCTGAAAATTTTCTATTCACACACCACAATTTCAAAACAATTCAAAAGTGAGCTTAAGTACCTAAGAGCCCATGGATAACCATGGATGAAAATGGTGCTAACACCTTCCCTTTTCATAACCTACCCCCCGGACCCAAAATATTCTCTAAGGTCTTTCCTGTTCTTTTATAACCTTTCCTTATGGATAAAATAAAAGTCGGTGGCGACTCTTGCTATCCGCAACATTGTTTAAAGTCAGTTCTCCCACCGTGTTACAGAACTGGCGACTCTGCTGGGGATCTATTTAAGAGGGGTACCCTTAGGAATTAAGATCACTTTAAATTGTTTGCCTTGTTTGCTTTATTATTATATTGTTGGGGTGCTCTTATGTGTGAAAGGTCCTAACCCGGATCTAGTGTACCTTAGGTAAATGGCAATAGACCAAGGAAACTGTACGACGTATATCGATACGGTTGATCGGGTGGCCATAGTTAGTGCGACTTCTTGGTTGGTGCTTATATTCCTTAAGTCAAGTTGAGGATAATATTGAGGCTGCCATATGTTGTCAATGCACTAACTGACTTTTAGAACCCTAGTTAACTCATCTTGGCCTTTAGAAAGTAGTGAGGTAGCCGGCTTTGGTGCAGACTGAAGTTGGTTGACACTCGATACTACGCTCATTGAGATCTTAAACTTGGAGGGTTTTGGTTGGCAAGTAAGTTGCCTTCTGAACAACCACCCTTGTGAAGGATCAATGATATTGAGATCCCTTAGAACCTGGTTACTTTTGTAGGACAGGATGAACCATCTAACTTCAGGGGAGGGTACTTGCCTTTGAACCTCATGCAAGCCTTTAAACCTAGGGCTATGGTGTGACTTGTTTGTGTGTGCCACATGTTTGTGATTGAGCATGACATCATGACATCATCATGCATCATAAGCATATCATTTTCCCTAACCATTTCAAGGACCAAAGGATTTATCTTTGTTCTTTGTTGCAGGTCATGGCTTCTGCTCGTAGAAACACCATCAGGATCAACTTTGTAGGGATACCTGCTAAGCTCAAGGAGTTGGTTTCCCTAGTGCCTGATCATTCCCAGTTCAACAAGAGACATGGTCACTTATTGGATCTAGTTACTTCAGGGTTCAGTGAAGACATGATGAGTGTGCTGTTTCAGTTCTTTGACCCTAAGCACCATTGCTTTACATTTCCTGATTATCAGCTGGTTCCAACCATGGAGGAGTTCTCTAAACTTCTGGGTATACCTGTTCTTGATCAGAAGCCATTCACAGGCTTAGAGAAGGAGCTTAAACCAGAAGTTATTGCTGCAGCTCTACATCTGAAGAAGTCTGACATTGTTCTAGAGACGAGAAGTGGAGTTAAAGGTATACTTGCCAAGGTATTAGTAGATAAAGCTCAAATGTTCTTGAAGGCTATGAGCTATGATGCTTTTGAGGATATCTTAGCCTTATTGATTTATGGCTTAGTGTTGTTCCCCAATCCTGATCAGTTCATAGACGTTCATGCCATCAACATATTCCTGAGTCACAATCCAGTGCCTACCTTACTTGGAGACATCCTACATTCTCTTCACACCCGTACTACAAGGGCAAGAGGAACTTTGATGTGCTGCATACCTTTACTTTCTAGGTGGTTTATTTCTCACCTTCCTCGCTCAGTAATAAAGAATGAGCAAGGGTTCAGATGGTCCAAGAGGATCATGTCACTTTCTCACTCAGACATCCATTGGTGCTCCAGATCTATGGAGAATGTCACCATCATTGACCGTTGTGGGGAGTTTCCTAATGTGCCACTTCTAGGCATAAGAGGAGGCATCACCTACAACCCATCTCTAGCTTTACGACAGTTTGGTTACGTCCGGAGCGATGGTCCACATGACATGTTGATTCAGGGCATTGTGTTTGACTACGACAACGATCTTCAGGGTTACCGTCAGAGATTCATACGAGCTTGGGGAAAGGTAAACAGGATTGACAGCAAGACACTGGAGCCTAAGTACACCATTCCTATGGAGGCTTATCTCAGATGGGTACGATTTCGTGCTCAGACACTCATGATGCCATATCCTGCCATCCTACCAGTTACCATGGAACCTGTTGCTGAAGGAGACACAGCTTATACCATCCTTCACCCAGACATGCCTACTGATATGGAAGACTTGCAGAGATCATGGATCCAACTGAAAGAGCAAAGGGATACTTTCGAGGCTCATTACAAAGCAAGCCAAGCAAGGATCCTAGAGCTAACAAAGCTACTTCATGAGGAACGAAACCTCAACTCATACCTCAACACAAAGAGGAAACGTCCATGGGAGACTTAAAACCCCATCTTTTGTACTTATTTCGTTTTCATTTTTTGTAAGCCTAAAAGGCAAAACAAGTTATTACTAATAAAAAGTTACTTTCTTGTTTGTTTAAGCAAATTTAAATCCTGCGGTCCTTGAAAACATTGCATATGCATTCCCATATCATTGCATCACAGGTTTATAATTGTGCACAGGTTTCTCATCTTCTCGCTGTTTATTTCAGCAATGGCTCTTGAACAATCAGTTAAGGATCTCCAGGCACAGAATGCACAGTTCCAAGAGATGATCCTGAACCTATCCAAGGGGCAGGATGAATTGAAGACACTGCTGGCCAAGAAGACTAAGAAGGCTAGAAGGTCTGCTGGGCTGCTCAACATGGGAAGAAGGTTCAAAGGTCCTGTCAAGACCAAGGAACATGTTGAAGACTATGAATCTGAAGAATCTGAGCAGGAGAGAGGCAGTCTCCACAACACTATGGGGGACTCTGATTCTGAGGCTAACTACTACCATGAGCCTAACGAAGACAAATTCAAGATGCTGGTGGATAGAATGGATGCTATGGAATTACAGAAATCATCTGGGCTGGATTTTGAGGATTTGAGCTTGATATCTGGGGTGGTCATACCCATTGGGTTCAAAGTTCCTACATTTGTTGTCTATGATGGGGTCTCTTGTCCCAAATTGCATCTGAGGTCTTATGTCAGAAGAATGCAACCCCACACTGCTGATAAAAAGTTGTGGATCCATTTCTTTCAAGAGAGTTTATCTGGAGCTCAGCTAGAGTGGTATTATCAGTTAGAGAGTGTCAACATCAGAGATTGGAATGACCTTGCTGAAGCTTTCTACAAGCAGTATCAATATAATGCTGACTTAGCCCCCACTCGCATGCAGCTTCAAAGCATGTCTATGGGTGCCAAAGAAAGCTTTAAGGAGTATGCTCAGAAGTGGAGAGACTTAGCTGGAAGAGTTCAACCCTCTTTGACTGATAGGGAGTTGGTTGATATGTTCATGTGTACGCTGAATGGTCCGTTTTACAGTCATCTCATTGGAAGCTCATCATCTGGCTTCACTGAGTTGATCATGACAGGAGAGCGAGTAGAGAATGGTATCAAGAGTGGTAAGATCCAAGTGGGCACTTCTTCATCAGGTGCTGCAAAGAAGCCTCCCACTGGGAAGAAAGAATCTAATGCTGTGTATGGTCAGCCTGATCGTAACAGAAGGCATCAGTCTGTTAGTGCAGTTCATATTTCAAATCCAACTCCTGCAACAACAGAGCAGCCTCAAGGCAACCAACAGAGGGCTAGAAGACAGTTCACGAAGATCAACATGTCAATGGCTCAGGCATTGCAACACTTGTTGAAGGCTGAACTTATTACCCTGAGGGAGGCTCCTCAGAATCCCAATGTTACCTCTCCCAAGTACAATCCCAATGCACGATGTGCATATCATTCAAACTGTCCAGGACATGATACTAATAACTGCTGGGTCTTGAAGAACAAAATTCAGGATATGATTGATGCTGGAGAAATTGAGTTTGATCCACCAGGTACTCCAAATGTGATTACAGCTCCAATGCCAAATCACGAGAAGACTGTCAACGCCATTGATGAAGATATTGATGAAGATCTGCATGTCTATTCAGTTATGGAGTTGAGCACACCATTGTCTGTTATCAAAAAGAGGTTAGTACAAGCTGGGATCTTTCCAGGTTGTCATGAAGATTGTCTATATTGTACCTATAAGCCGGATAGTTGCTTCATTTTGAGAGATGGGATTCAACGTCTCATGGATAAATATACTATAGTGTTTGAAAGAAGACCAGCATCTGTAGAAAGTATGGTGGATCATCTAACTCAGGGTAAGAAGATTGAAGAGGTTGACATGGTTGACAAAGTACCACTAAGAATCACTTCAAAGGGTCCCATTAAAATCACTCATCAGGGCCCAATCAAGATTACTGCTGAAGGTCCTGTGGAAGTTGTCGCTGAAGCCAGAGTAGCTCCTCTGATCATTACCACTCCTGGTCCTATTCCTTATACATCTGACAAAGCTGTGCCTTGGCACTATGGGTCTGATGTTTACATCCATGGTGTCAAGCAGGAGCCTTTACCTGATATGCCTGTTGACATTGATAATATTGCTGGATCTAGCAAGATCACTCGTAGTGGAAGAGTCTTCTCTCTTCCAGTTGCTTCTAAGAGTGCAGTTACTCCTGCTGTTACTTCCACCACTGATGCTCGGGGCAAGGGTCCTGTTATTGAGCCTGTATCTACTGATGTGCCAGCTGCTGATGACCTCTCTAAGCAGATGGAAGAAGTATTGAAAATCATTCGCAAGAGTGATTATGATATTGTTGATCAGCTGGGGCATACTCCCTCAAAGATTTCTACGCTCTCCCTGTTATTATGTTCTGAGGCTCATGCCAAGTCATTGATCAAGTTTCTAAAGATGGCTCATGTACCCAGTGCAATTTCTGTGGACCAGTTTGAGAATTGTGTTGCTCACCTGACCTATGACAACGGGTTAGGATTTTCTGATGCTGACTTGACCCCTGCCAAGAGGGATCATAACAGGGCCTTGCATATTTCAATTGAATGCAGGGGCACTACCCTGTCTCATGTGCTGATAGACAATGGTTCCTCTCTGAATGTGTTGCCTAAGGAAGTCCTGAACAAGCTGAGTCCTGAAGATACGGTATTGAAGCCCAGTAATATTGTGGTAAAGGCTTTTGATGGTTCTAGAAGAGTAGTGCATGGGGAAATTGATCTTCCAATCAAGGTTGGCTCTCAGGTGTTTACTGCTACATTCTATGTGATGGATATTCGTCCTTCGTACTCATGTCTGCTTGGTCGTCCCTGGATCCATGGGGCAGGTGCTGTGACCTCCACATTACATCAAAAGTTGAGATATCCGGTGAATGGAAAAGTTGTTACTGTCTTTGGAGAGGAAGAATACTTTGTCAGCCATGTAAACACTTTCAAGTATCTGGAAGTAGAAGGTGAATACATCGAAACTCCATGTCAGTCATTTGAAGTGGTTCCCTGGGCTGTTAAGGATTGTGTGACTCCTCCTGCTGTGAAGAAGGTTCCTGTGGTCATCAGAAACCCTCCAACAATGGCAATGGCCTCCCTCAATGATGCAAAAGCTGTGGTGGAAGAAGGTGGTTGTACTATTTGGGGTCAGCTTCCTGATATTCCATACAAGTCTGACAAGTTTGGTTTGGGTTTCACTGCAGAGTCCCAGAAGGCTGTTCGTCGTGCTCGTGCTGTTCGTATCACCAATCAAGGGGTTATCAATGCTGTGGGAGATCAAGATGAAGACTACAACTTGGAGGCATGGGTTTTTCCTACTGTGGGTGCTGGACTCAATAATTGGAAAGCTGAAGATGTTATCCCTATCTCCTTTAGTCAGGAGTAAATACTATTACTGTGTTATGTTTTTAAATTTGTAATTTCTGGAACAATTAAAACTTTCAAGCCATGTGCCTTACCCGGGGCACAATGGTGTGCTTGTTACGGGTTGTCATTTCATTTGCATACTTCATTCAATAAAATCAATGGACGTTTCGTTTTCGTAAATATTGTGTTCCTTGTCTTTCTTTTTCTTTTATTTTTGCTTTATCAGCTATGTGTTCTTACACACACCCACGTCACTAAAATGCAGATCCTCATCCACTCTGGATCCAGTTGATAACAGTTCTACTATTGCCAATTACAATTTCGAGAATCCGATCTATCAAACTGAAGACGGAAACGAGGACGATTGTGAAATACCTGTAGGGCTTGCTAGGTTGTTACAACAAGAAGAGAAATCTATACAGCCACATGAAGAGCCAGTCGAAGTTGTGAATCTGGGAACTGAAGAAAACAGAAAAGAGGTCAAGATAGGGGCTGATTTAGAGGACAGTGTCAAGAGCAGGTTGATTCAGATGCTACGTGACTATGTGGAGATCTTTGCTTGGTCTTATGAAGATATGCCAGGGTTGGATACAGACATTGTGGTTCACCGTTTGCCAGTGAAAGAAGATTGTCGTCCAAAGAAGCAAAAGGTTCGTCGTATGCGTCCTGAAATGTCAGAAAAGATCAAAGCAGAGGTAATGAAACAGTTCAATGCAGGGTTCTTGGCCGTAACTTCTTATCCTCAGTGGGTTGCAAATGTGGTACCAGTTCCTAAGAAAGATGGTAAGGTACGTATGTGTGTAGACTACAGAGATCTGAACAAGGCTAGCCCTAAAGATGACTTTCCACTTCCTCATATTGATATTCTGGTAGACAACACTGCTCAGCATAAGGTATTCTCTTTTATGGATGGTTTCTCTGGTTACAATCAAATCAAGATGGCACCTGAAGATATGGAGAAGACTACATTTGTGACACAGTGGGGCACCTTTTGCTATAAGGTAATGCCATTTGGTTTGAAGAATGCAGGGGCAACATATCAGCGTGCCATGGTGGCTTTGTTTCATGATATGATTCATCATGAGATAGAGGTATATGTGGATGATATGATAGCCAGGTCTCGGAATGAAGAACAACATCTTGATCATCTGCACAAGTTGTTTGAGAGGTTGAAGAAATACAGGTTGAGATTAAATCCAAACAAGTGTACTTTTGGAGTTAGATCTGGAAAGCTCCTGGGTTTCATTGTCAGTGGAAAAGGTATTGAAGTGGATCCTGCAAAAGTGAAAGCTATACGAGAGATGCCAGCTCCCCGTACTGAGAAGGAGGTTAGAGGTTTCTTGGGACGATTGAACTACATTGGAAGATTTATTTCCCAATTAACTACCATCTGTGAGCCAATCTTCAAGTTGTTGAAGAAAGATCAGGTGATGGAATGGAATGATGAGTGCCAGACTGCCTTTGATGAAATCAAGAGATATTTGCTAGAACCTCCAATTTTAATGCCACCAGTGTTGAACCCCAAAATTTGACCAACCGGGTCTCGCATTTGGCTCGATGTTTCGACGCATAACCGCAGTCGCATCTGCATATTGCATACATTGCATTTTTCATTTGTATTGATTTTATCAGGGATCACAGCTCCCGTCTCGTGTTTTAGGTGTTTTTATCAGTTTTAATAGGTAGAATTGATTTTTGGGTTATTTCGGTGCCCGTTTATTTTTACCGATTATTTTTGTGTCGTTCGGTGCTCATTTTGTCCCTCTGGGAATTATGGTGATTTTTCTGGATTTTTATAGGATTTTTTAGGGTTTAAATAGATTTTAAATCATTTTTTAGGATTTAATAGAATTTTTGATATTTTTAACTCTTTTTAAATCAATTTTTAGCATTTTATAGAATATTGATAGATTTAATTCATTTTTAGAATATATTAGATTTTAAATAGATTTTTAGGATTTAATGGATTTTTTTAAGATAATATAGAATTTTCTAGGATATTAATTGAGTTTTGAATATATTAGATATTAAATGACTTTGATAGAAATATATGGTTTTTCTTTTAATATAGAAATAGATAGAATTTTTCTTATTAATAAATAGTTTTGTTAATAGAAATTAATTGTTTTAATTTTAGATATAGAATTAACAGATTTTCTTTTATAGAAATTGAATAGAATTTAAGAGTATAGAATTTAATATGATTTTTTTTCATAGATAAATAGATTTTATTTTCTGTTATAGATTTTGATAGAATTAATATAGTTTTATTAGTGAGTTTATTAGATTTTTAGAGCATTAGGAGTTAATTGAAATTAATAGCTGTTAGAATAATTCTCATTGATTAGTTAATTAGATCTAATGTTAGGTTAGTGATTAATTAGGGTTAGAGTTTTTTTTAAGTCAGTTTTTAATTGTTCTGATAGCATTTTCATGTGTTGGGCCCGTTTGAGTGTGCAAAGCCCATTTTCGGAATTCAGCAGGTCCAGAATTGTCCAAGAAGAAAGTCCAAGAATGATCCAGCTGTATCCAGAACCTTCCAGAGGATTCCAGCGAAAAATCAGCTATAAATGCTAGCAGATGACACGTGTAGAAGGGAGGAGGCCCCACCCTGCATCACACGTTCACGCCACGTATCACCATCCACTCCTCTCTCTCAGCCACGCTACCCAACACGCGTCACGCATGCATGGACCGCCCCCACTAACTGCCACCACGTGGCGTCCTCATGCTACCTCACCGTGAAACCACTCTGACCGGCCTGCATGGCCGGCGGCAACCGTCCCTCGCCGGAAAGCCACAACAATCCCAGAAACCCGATCGTCTTCATCCTCTACCTCCCACCTTCATCTTCTCCCCTTCATCGCCACCATTAATCGCGCCCAGAAACCACCACAAACTCCAGAAACCTCCATCACCAACCTTCAATCCGTTCATCTTCACCGATTAACTTTCTTCAACAAAATTGCGTCGCCATTCATCATGTTCTTAGACGATCCTCATCTGTTTCCAGAAAATCACCAATCACGCTTCAGATCGACAACAGAAACTCAACGATCTGCCTCACGCGTTCCCAGATCTTCATAGATCTTCGTCAAAATCCTCAAGAACCTCCAAAGGGACTCAAGAACGCCTTCATGTTCATCGTAATCCCCAGAAACCTTCATTAGTGTTCATCCTCGTCTTTCCAGAATTCATCAACAATACTTGTTCTCAGATCCATGCGAATCATCATCAAGAACACAGATCTTTAACCTCTTCAAAAAGATCCCTCTGAGATCATTAAGCTGTGGACTTAGTTTGTATCGTTTGTGTTGTTGATTAGGTCGTTGAGGACGCGTTTGATTTGAGTTGAGCGTTTTCGTGAGTGTTTGAGATAGAAGTTTGAGTTAGAGAATCTGAAGAAGGAGATGGATTGAGAGGTGAAGTGAGATAGAACGAGAACGTCTGGGTGAGGACTTACGGCGGCGCTGAAGGAAGAGGAAGGTAGTTCTAGGGTTTCAGATGAGAATGATAGAAAGAGAGGAAGGAGAAAGGAGGATTGGGCCAGGCCCAATCAATTTTTGGTCAATCCGTCCCTCACGTTTTTGGCTGGTCTGGGCTTTGGGCCCAATGCATCTGCAACGCCCCAGCATACTCAGTTACACCCCCCTGCGTTTTTTTTGAAGAGAATTGGGCTGGGCCCAAACAATTCAGTTTTTTTATTCCATTTTATGTTAAACACCCCCTGTAATAGCAGTATACCCCCCTCCCCTTATTTTTGTTTCTTTTATTCTTTTATACCTTGTTTTGCATATATTGTCCATGTGGAAAAAATAAAGAAAATATATTTGAAATAAAAGAAAAAAAGAATATAGAAAAAGAAATAAAAAAAAAGAGTGAAGAGAAATATTTGTGAGAAAAGAAATAAGAAAAGAAAAGGAGAAAAAATATTGTGAAAAAAAAAATAGAAAAATATTGTGAAAAAATAGAGAAATATTGTGAGGAAAAATAGAGAAAAATATGTTGAAAAGGGAAGAAGAAAAAAAGAAAGAAATATTAAAGTGCCGATTTAATATTTTTAAAGCATTTTCTTTTAGGGATATTTTCATAGACTTTATTTTACGACTTTCAGGATAATTAGAGGCCCATTTGTTAGGGGGCTATTTTCATTCGACTTTTCAAGATAGAATAGGATAGCGTTTCCTAGGAGATTTATTTCAGTATTCAACCCATTGTAATCATTCTTTCAGAGATTAATAAAACGAGATTTGAGCTGTGGTCCGATAGTAGCCGAACTACAGCTACTCTGATTCTTCGTACCAGACGAAGATATGTAGGCATAGGATGCGATATCCTAGCGAGCACACTAACGACTAACTTTTGTTCTCTCGCGGCTGTGCGATCGAGACTTTCCCGCTGACGATTAATTGAGTACCCTTTTTCTCTCTTGCCCAAGTGCATTTGAGACCAAGCCGTAGTTTTGACCATAGGTTCCCGACCCTGTGAAACCAGTTGTTTTTCTCACTGCCGTGTGAGAATGTTGTCTAGCCGTAGTTAGTCTGAACTACGTAAAGCTCTGATCTTCCATCCAGTGGAAGTACGTAGGCACAAGACGCGAGGTCTTGGCGAGCCAATTTTCCCTGTAGTCCCGAACTACGTTGACTCTGACTTTCTCTCTTGAGAATACGTAGGCATAGAGTGCGACGCTCTATCGAGTCAATTCCCCTCCGTTTAGATTTAGCAGCCGTAGATAAGATCGTTTTGCATCCGGTAGACAACCCAAGCAAGCGTGGATCCCGTCGAGTACGACGGACGTGAGGGGTGCTAATACCTTCCCCTTGCGTAACCGACTCCCGAACCCAGGCTATGGTTGCGATGACCATACCTTTTCCCCGTTTTTGCGAGGTTTACTTCGAGCGTTTCCTTTCCCGCTCTGAGGAATAAATAACGCACGGTGGCGACTCTTCTGTCAGCCGGCGCCGATTTTCGCAGTAGCGACAGCTGGCGACTCTGCTGGGGACTGCGATAGTTCCCCATGCATGTGGGATCCAACGTCCCCTAAGAGAGAGTCAATCCTAGCGCTCGTTTGCTTGTCTATTTTGGGCTTATTTATCGATAATTATCTGTTGCTGTTGGGGTGTTACGGGTATTCTATGATTGAGATAAGCCGGACCTGGGCTCGAGTATGAGTATACACCTAGATATAGTTGCGGAGAAGTAGTAGACGAACCTGTCTGCTGAGCAGGCGCAGTTCCCTACGAAAATTCGCACTCGGACGAGGTTCTCGCAGAGGTGCTCCTTTCCGGTCCTGAGGATCTGAGGGGAGTCCAGACGTGAGGATTGTCGACTCTGGGAACCGATCAATTGGAAGTTAGCTAAGTGAGGCCTCTTCATGAGATGACGATGCCACTCCTTCTGGGAATCGTATCATTCCTCATGAAAGTCTGTGACGCTGACGACCGCATAGGATGCCGTACCTTATCAGATATAGGTCCATACCTGTGAGTGGGGGGTTTTTTTGTGCAGGAAACTTGACTTCCAACCTACCCGTTATTCTGGTCTTCTTTTCAGAGAACGTCTCCGTCAGCAGCGCAGCAGTATTCAGATTTTGTGTGGGGGTTGTGGTCCCATTGTTTGCTGCATTTTGCATATCATATGCATATCAGTGTTGCATTGCATATCATCCTCCAGCTAGCCAGAGTTCTGATCCAGCCTTTGTTTCCTGAAGGTGATTACCCGGAGTTTGGATTGAGCAGCTGTTGATTGTCAGAGGACCTACCTAGGGGTTGAGTAGATTTGAGCAGAATCAAGTGTCGAAGTCAGCTGAAAATTATTGGTAGCCATGTCTGAAGGCAATTTCCAGTCTCCTAACACCTTGACAGGGTTCACTATGGCGTCCAACCCTCTGTATGACTCTACGGAAGACTTCCCGCAAGTAAACAACGTTGCTGCAGACCAAGTTGTACAGCCTTCTGTTGAGAACCGAGGTCGACATGGGCAGTTTGTTGCCCAGAATGAGCGTCCTCCTCCTGTCAACAATCAAGGTGTTGCTTTCCCTGTGATGAATTACCGAAGAGATATTCCAGCAGCTGGGATGGTAGATCCAAGAGCCCTTGACGATGGTAGAAGACTCCGAGTGTTGGAAGAGCAAATGAAAGCTTTGAAAGCCAAAGATGCTGTCAACCTGGATGCTGTAGGCATGTGTTTGGTTCCTGACCTGGTGTTGCCTTACAAGTTCAAAGTGCCGAAATTTGAGAAGTACACGGGAGATAGCTGTCCGAAGTTGCATTTGATGATGTTCTGCCGAAGAATGACTGCGTTTGCGCGAGATGATAAGTTGATGATCCATTGCTTCCAGTATAGCCTGACTGGGGCATCTTTGAGGTGGTATATGCAGTTAGAGAGGAATCAGATTCAGTCATGGATGGATTTAGCCAGAGCTTTTCTGAAGCAGTACGATTACAATTTAGACATTGCTCCTTATCGCATGCATTTGCAAGAGTTGTCTCAAGAGATCAATGAACCGGTCAGGAGGTATGCTCAGAGATGGAGAGAATTTGCTGCTAGAGTGCGTCCCCCGTTGTTAGACCAAGAGCTGGCAAGCATGTTCGTGGATTCCCTACAATATCCGTACTTCAAAAGATTGCTCGGAATTCCGGCAAGTTTCTCTGACGTGGTAGCATTAGGAGAACGCCTTGAGTACTCCATAAGAATGGGGAAAATTCAGATTGCTTCATATGATCAAGCTGGTGAAATTGAATACCCTTGTGACTATCAGAGTGAAGAAGAAGTTGTGATCAACTCAGTCATGCCAAAGGTTGAATATCCTCAAAGCGAATCAGTGAATTTTGTTGGTTCATCATCTTATCAGAGATCAGTACCTCCCGTGGCTTGTTATACTGAACAGACAGCCGTGCCTGGGGCACCATATCAGGAATCTTATGTCGCTTCCATTGCAAATCAGCGAACTCGTGGCCGAGGTTATCAGAATCAGCGTCAGAATCAGAACAGACCTTGCAACAACTTGGAACGAAGGAAAGATCCTTTTCACCCAGTGCCTATGCCGTATAGCCAGCTGCTACCATCTTTGATTCAGAAGTCTTTGGTGGAGCCGAAAGCTCTTAAGCCAGTTCCGGAACCGTACCCTCCTGGGTACAATCCCCACGTTCAGTGTGGTTATCATGGTGGCTCTCCGGGGCATTCGACGGAAGATTGTAAAGCATTTCAGGCGAAGGTACAGCAGTTGATTGATCAGGATCGCATTTCCTTTCGAGAAGGATTTCTGTTTGTTTATCCCTAACCGCTCAGCTGTCTAAGCTCGTAGATTCAGAAGGGTATTTCCCCAGCAAAAGCCAGTGGTTCAGACAGGCAGGCGCCTCAGCATTGGCAGTTCTCAAGCCTTTACATCATTTGCATCTGTAGTTTCTTTTTCTGTTAGTTACTACCTGCTTTAAACATTGTATGTTGCGAATGGTGATAATAATAAAGTGATTATGCATTTTTCTGAATTAGTCATGTCGCTGTCGCTCATTTATTGCATTGCACTGACACTGGCATTTTATTCACTCCATTTTTTCGCTGTGACTAGCAAAGTTAGGAGGGAGGATGATGAAACTGAGACTCATAACCAATGATTGTATGCTTTCAGATAAGACCGTACCGATGACGTACAAGGCATTGTTTTAAATTCCCCTAAACACTGGAGAGATAAGGAGTTAGTCCATTGCCAACCATTTCGAGCCAGGAAGTAGAAGTTTTTTCGGACTTTTAAAACCCTCACATCTTAACCCGGGGCAGGGTAGTTGACAGTTAGATTGACCGAGCATTCAAGTCTTGCAGAGGAGTGTTGTCTTTCAAGGACCAATCAGTTTATACCTTCAAGAGGTCAAATCTCACCTATCAGGAGTGAGACAGTTACAATCCTTTCGGAGCAATCAAGACAACCAGTGTCGCACGACTTTGTTCCAAAAGAAAGAAAGAAAGAAAGCCCGCTAAGTAAAAAGAAAGAAAAGCTGAGAAAGCTAATACTTAGGCAAAAATTAGGGCATCCCGCTGGACTTCAAAAGAAATCGAAAAAATCGAAAAGAACTCAAAAGGAGTCAGTCCAGGCAAAAATTAGGGAATCAAAAGAACGAAAAAGAGGGGACATCAAAAGAAAATTTTCCCCAGCAAATCACAAAGTCGTGTACACAGACACCGAAAGCGAAGAAGGAGTAACTATCACTCTAGAAGAAAAGCTTGTGAATTCCTTAACTGTGGTTCTTACCATTCAACATACCTCTCGAAGAGGCGAGCGCTTGTGCCAGGTTAACTAAACCTTTAGGATCGGAGATCATCACGTAGAAGGGGTGGGTACAAATCAAAATTTGAGCCAAATATCCTTTGTTTCACGAACCGTGAACCCGACCACAATACAACCCTTAAAAGACCTAATTGAGGTAGGGTTAGTCTGAAGCGCATTACGATAAGGTTGAGTAACCTGACTCCTTCTTGACTTGCTAGTCACATCCTTGTTGTATTTTCACTGACCACGTAAGCACTGCGTTTGAACTTTGGTTCATTCGTCACTCTCAATCATATGCATGTAAATGAGTGACAGCTCAAATTTTTTTCAAAATCTGCAGGAGCACTGCATTAAGATTACCATTCGTAGACAGACGATTCTAATTGCAGGTTAGTAGTTGGCATGAAAGAAATTCCACCAGGGAGTAATCAAATAGGACTGAGTAATCCAGCAGTCTGAACCAGAATGGTGTATGTTGTGAAGCCTTTTGAATCAGGGGCATTATCTTCCAGTAAGTTCAGTATCAGTCAGTCTGAGGACAAGTCCCGAAGTTCCAGTTGAGCAGGGGCAGTTTGTTTGAGAAGCAGTTGATCAGAAGGAGTCTTCTCAAGACCCAATCAGGGGCAATTATGCAGAGCGCTGAGATTTGAAAGCAGATGCTTCCAATAGATAATCAGATCGGGTTGAGTCGCTAGAACGCTCATTCAGGGGCAAGTCATCGCAGAGAATGTTGAAATCAACTGGGTTGTTAGGTGTTTAATTGGAGATTGAATGCTTTTGTCGTGCAGATGTCGGGGCAAGTATTCTCGAGGCATTCTCGTAGCAAGCTGTTCAGAGCAGGTATTCCCAAAGAATTAGATTGGGGCAAGTTGATTGTACTGGGGCAAGTTGTGTAAGATAGTCTTTTTATCCCCAGCTGAGTGCACTGAAGCAAGTCATCCAAACCCGCTTGTTTATCCCCAGCCTGAGTTGAGTATCGGGGAATCATGTCAATACTTTTATCGAAAACCTTTCAAATAAGAAGATCTTGTTGTCGTTGGATCATTATCCTGCAGTTTAAACCTGTTGCGTGTCAGTAACCAGTCGTTCCAAAGTCCAGTTCTCGCCTGGCAAATCGGTAACCAGTTCTCGTCTGGCCCACCCTTCCGTAAGCAGCAGTTCCCGTCCTGGTGCAGTTTATTGTAAGCAGCAGTTCCCGTCCTGGTGCAGTTTATTGGTAACCAATTCTCGTTTGGTCACCGTTTCTTCAAGTGTTATGCCAGTTCTCGCCTGGTGTACGTTAGCTTTCAACCAGTTCTCGCCTGGTTGTCTTTTCCTCAGTCTGTTATCCAGTCAGCCTCGTCTGATGTTCAAAACACAAAAATCAATTTTCCTAACCTATTTTCCTATCAGTTCTCGCCTGGTAGTCTACCTTTGAATGCTAGTTCTCGTCTAGTATTTTCCATTTTCCACTGTGTACATAATCCATGTTTATTCTAAACCGAAAACGAAAAAACCTAAAAGAGATCTGACACAATATTTCCCAATGACCCGCATGTTGTCATGTTCCCCGATACGAAGCTCGACGAATACCAATGCTCTGAGTAATGGTTGAATTCCTCGCAGATGTTGTTAAATCAGAATTGCCACTCTTCAGCAGATGAAAGTTGCTTGTTATCCCCGGAAGAGTCAAGATTGTCTTTTACCCCGTATCAGAGTAGGATCAGGAGTATCTTCAGCAGATTAAGATTGATATCCTTGATAGCAGGAGCATTTCCAGCAGTGTGCTGCGCGTAATCAACCTCAGTTTGGGTCAATTCCCGCAGAGCGCAATCAGTTGCCAATGGTTTGAAGGAAGCATCCCCGAGCAGAGTTGTCTTTCTTTCCCCAGTGAAGTCGTCAAGCAGGGTTACCTTTCCATTTCTCCAGCAGGACAGTTATCCTCAGTGGATTTGATTTCTCGTTTCCAGCATTTATTTTGCTGAGATGGTTCTGTGACTTCAGGTCATCCCCAGTGGAGTTGACGTTTCCTTCGGCATTTATTTTGCCAAGTGGTTTTCAGACCTGGTGTTCTCTGGCAGCTCGAGCCTGCATTAGCATTTGCATATATAGTCATTACATCTATCAAACATATAGTATATCCATGCCGTCGGGGCCTCGCATTTTCAAACAAAACGCATAACATTTACATGTCATATAGGGCATTGCATCATTATCAAGCATACGCATGTCGAAACATAGACCAAGATGGTTACCTATTGGATTTCGAATTTGTTCACCTGCAGAGTTGTGTGGTTCAGCTTCTCGTCTTCCCCAGCGGAGTGATTCTTCATATTTGGTTGCTACGTCAGCATCGGGAAAAAAAACAACAACAACAACAACAACAAAGATTGACATATATCAGACTTCTGAAGCTGCCCCCTTCGTCAAAATAGGTGCCAGGCAGTTCCATTCAGAATTCCCCAGGAGAATTGTCCTCAAGTTCGCAATGAACTGTGAGTTGACCAGATTTGATCCCCTGAGAGAGATGGGAATCAAGGTGTTTGCTTTACGAAGCATTATTTCAATACTTGTGGTGTCACACAGGTGTTGAAAAGGAGAAGAAAATGGTATCAGAAAATTGACCAGTTGTTGCCGTGATAGCCAAACTTCAGTTTATTGGAAGCTATTCCTCAAGCAGTTTTGCAGTATATTCCCGCGGTTGGCAAATTTCAGGGTTCCATTTGTATTCAACCGTCATCTACCTTGAATGTTTGAAGGCTGAGCGCTCTTCACCCATTCAGGTCGAAGCCGCTTGAATAGGGGCAGCTGTTGCACCCCAAAATTTGACCAACCGGGTCTCGCATTTGGCTCGATGTTTCGACGCATAACCGCAGTCGCATCTGCATATTGCATACATTGCATTTTTCATTTGTATTGATTTTATCAGGGATCACAGCTCCCGTCTCGTGTTTCAGGTGTTTTTATCAGTTTTAATAGGTAGAATTGATTTTTGGGTTATTTCGGTGCCCGTTTATTTTTACCGATTATTTTTGTGTCGTTCGGTGCTCATTTTGTCCCTCTGGGAATTATGGTGATTTTTCTGGATTTTTATAGGATTTTTTAGGGTTTAAATAGCTTTTAAATCATTTTTTAGGATTTAATAGAATTTTTGATATTTTTAACTCTTTTTAAATCAATTTTTAGCATTTTATAGAATATTGATAGATTTAATTCATTTTTAGAATATATTAGATTTTAAATAGATTTTTAGGATTTAATGGATTTTTTTAAGATAATATAGAATTTTCTAGGATATTAATTGAGTTTTGAATATATTAGATATTAAATGACTTTGATAGAAATATATGGTTTTTCTTTTAATATAGAAATAGATAGAATTTTTCTTATTAATAAATAGTTTTGTTAATAGAAATTAATTGTTTTAATTTTAGATATAGAATTAACAGATTTTCTTTTATAGAAATTGAATAGAATTTAAGAGTATAGAATTTAATATGATTTTTTTTCATAGATAAATAGATTTTATTTTCTGTTATAGATTTTGATAGAATTAATATAGTTTTATTAGTGAGTTTATTAGATTTTTAGAGCATTAGGAGTTAATTGAAATTAATAGCTGTTAGAATAATTCTCATTGATTAGTTAATTAGATCTAATGTTAGGTTAGTGATTAATTAGGGTTAGAGTTTTTTTTAAGTCAGTTTTTAATTATTCTGATAGCATTTTCATGTGTTGGGCCCGTTTGAGTGTGCAAAGCCCATTTTCGGAATTCAGCAGGTCCAGAATTGTCCAAGAAGAAAGTCCAAGAATGATCCAGCTGTATCCAGAACCTTCCAGAGGATTCCAGCGAAAAATCAGCTATAAATGCCAGCAGATGACACGTGTAGAAGGGAGGAGGCCCCACCCTGCATCACACGTTCACGCCACGTATCACCATCCACTCCTCTCTCTCAGCCACGCTACCCAACATGCGTCACGCATGCATGGACCGCCCCCACTAACTGCCACCACGTGGCGTCTCCACGCTACCTCACCGTGAAACCACTCTGACCGGCCTGCATGGCCGGCGGCAACCGTCCCTCGCCGGAAAGCCACAACAATCCCAGAAACCCGATCGTCTTCATCCTCTACCTCCCACCTTCATCTTCTCCCCTTCATCGCCACCATTAATCGCGCCCAGAAACCACCACAAACTCCAGAAACCTCCATCACCAACCTTCAATCCGTTCATCTTCACCGATTAACTTTCTTCAACAAAATTGTGTCGCCATTCATCATGTTCTTAGACGATCCTCATCTGTTTCCAGAAAATCACCAATCACGCTTCAGATCGACAACAGAAACTCAACGATCTGCCTCACGCGTTCCCAGATCTTCATAGATCTTCGTCAAAATCCTCAAGAACCTCCAAAGGGACTCAAGAACGCCTTCATGTTCATCGTAATCCCCAGAAACCTTCATTAGTGTTCATCCTCGTCTTTCCAGAATTCATCAACAATACTTGTTCTCAGATCCATGCGAATCATCATCAAGAACACAAATCTTTAACCTCTTCAAAAAGATCCCTCTGAGATCATTAAGCTGTGGACTTAGTTTGTATCGTTTGTGTTGTTGATTAGGTCGTTGAGGACGCGTTTGATTTGAGTTGAGCGTTTTCGTGAGTGTTTGAGATAGAAGTTTGAGTTAGAGAATCTGAAGAAGGAGATGGATTGAGAGGTGAAGTGAGATAGAACGAGAACGTCTGGGTGAGGACTTACGGCGGCGCTGAAGGAAGAGGAAGGTAGTTCTAGGGTTTCAGATGAGAATGATAGAAATAGAGGAAGGAGAAAGGAGGATTGGGCCAGGCCCAATCAATTTTTGGTCAATCCGTCCCTCACGTTTTTGGCTGGTCTGGGCTTTGGGCCCAATGCATCTGCAACGCCCCAGCATACTCAGTTACACCCCCCTGCGTTTTTTTTGAAGAGAATTGGGCTGGGCCCAAACAATTCAGTTTTTTTATTCCATTTTATGTTAAACACCCCCTGTAATAGCAGTATACCCCCCTCCCCTTATTTTTGTTTCTTTTATTCTTTTATACCTTGTTTTGCATATATTGTCCATGTGGAAAAAATAAAGAAAATATATTTGAAATAAAAGAAAAAAAGAATATAGAAAAAGAAATAAAAAAAAAGAGTGAAGAGAAATATTTGTGAGAAAAGAAATAAGAAAAGAAAAGGAGAAAAAATATTGTGAAAAAAAAAATAGAAAAATATTGTGAAAAAATAGAGAAATATTGTGAGGAAAAATAGAGAAAAATATGTTGAAAAGGGAAGAAGAAAAAAAGAAAGAAATATTAAAGTGCCGATTTAATATTTTTAAAGCATTTTCTTTTAGGGATATTTTCATAGACTTTATTTTACGACTTTCAGGATAATTAGAGGCCCATTTGTTAGGGGGCTATTTTCATTCGACTTTTCAAGATAGAATAGGATAGCGTTTCCTAGGAGATTTATTTCAGTATTCAACCCATTGTAATCATTCTTTCAGAGATTAATAAAACGAGATTTGAGCTGTGGTCCGATAGTAGCCGAACTACAGCTGCTCTGATTCTTCGTACCAGACGAAGATATGTAGGCATAGGATGCGATATCCTAGCGAGCACACTAACGACTAACTTTTGTTCTCTCGCGGCTGTGCGATCGAGACTTTCCCGCTGACGATTAATTGAGTACCCTTTTTCTCTCTTGCCCAAGTGCATTTGAGACCAAGCCGTAGTTTTGACCATAGGTTCCCGACCCTGTGAAACCAGTTGTTTTTCTCACTGCCGTGTGAGAATGTTGTCTAGCCGTAGTTAGTCTGAACTACGTAAAGCTCTGATCTTCCATCCAGTGGAAGTACGTAGGCACAAGACGCGAGGTCTTGGCGAGCCAATTTTCCCTGTAGTCCCGAACTACGTTGACTCTGACTTTCTCTCTTGAGAATACGTAGGCATAGAGTGCGACGCTCTATCGAGTCAATTCCCCTCCGTTTAGATTTAGCAGCCGTAGATAAGATCGTTTTGCATCCGGTAGACAACCCAAGCAAGCGTGGATCCCGTCGAGTACGACGGACGTGAGGGGTGCTAATACCTTCCCCTTGCGTAACCGACTCCCGAACCCAGGCTATGGTTGCGATGACCATACCTTTTCCCCGTTTTTGCGAGGTTTACTTCGAGCGTTTCCTTTCCCGCTCTGAGGGATAAATAACGCACGGTGGCGACTCTTCTGTCAGCCGGCGCCGATTTTCGCAGTAGCGACAACCAGTTGATGGAAGACCCTTGATTATGTATTTAACAGTATTAGACAACTCAATGGGGTGTGTATTGGGGAAACATGACGAGTCTGGTCGAAAAGAGCAGGCAATATACTACCTTAGCAAAAAGTTTACCGACTGTGAAACAAGATACTCACTGCTCGAGAAAACTTGCTGCGCTTTGGCATGGGCTGCTCGCCGACTAAGACAGTATATGTTGACCCATACTACCTTGTTGATTTCGAAGATGGATCCAATCAAGTACATATTTGAGAAACCCGCTCTCTCCGGAAGAATTGCAAGATGGCAAATGATCTTGACGGAATATGATATACAGTATACTACTCAGAAGGCCATTAAGGGGAGTGTTGTTGCTGATCATTTGGCTCATCAAGCAGTAGGTGATTACCAGTCAATGAATTTTGAGTTCCCTGATGAAGACATTATGTCTGTTACCAAAGAACCTGGACAATATGACGGACCTGAACAAGGATCCCGATGGACTATGGTTTTTGATGGTGCCTCCAATGCACATGGTAATGGTGTTGGTGTTGTGATTAGTTCCCCTGAAGGTTGTCATACCCCGATTACTGCCAGACTTTGTTTCTATTGTACCAATAACATGGCTGAGTATGAGGCATGTATCATGGGTATGCAAGTTGCTATTGATATGAAGATTCAGTTCCTTGAGGTGTATGGAGATTCAGCTCTGGTAGTAAGTCAGATTAAAGGAGATTGGGATACAAAGCATGATAATCTCATTCCTTACAGAGAACATGTGTTGTCTTTGATCCCACATTTCAAAGAGATTACTTTTGGACATATTCCACGAAGAGAGAATCAGTTGGCAGACGCATTGGCCACCATGGCATCTATGTTTGAGATCAGCTGGGATGATGAAGCTCCCAAGATTACCATTGATAGATTTGAGAAGCCTGCATACTGCAATGAGATTGACACTGAAGGGGAAGAGGAGAAGCCTTGGTTCTATGAAGTGAAAAACTATCTTGAAGCTCAGGAGTTCCCTGAAGGGGCATCTGTCAAAGATAGGAAGTTCCTGAGAAGGTTTTCTGCTAAGTTCTTTCTGAGTAATGGCATTCTGTATAAGCGTAATCATGATTCAACTATGCTTCGTTGTGTGGATAAGAAGGAAGCTACAGAAATTATGGAAGAGATGCATGATGGGACCTTTGGCACTCATTCTAGTGGTCATACCATGGCAAAGAAGATTTTGAGAGCAGGTTACTATTGGTCTACCATGGAAGCTGATTGCTATCAACACTCCAGAACATGTCACAAATGTCAAATCTATGCTGATAAAGTACATGTACCTCCATCTCCATTGAATGTGTTGACTGCTCCTTGGCCCTTTGCCATGTGGGGCATTGATATGATTGGTGAGATCAAGCCTACTGCTTCTAATGGGCATCGTTTCATCCTGGTTGCTATTGATTACTTCACGAAGTGGGTAGAGGCAGCTTCATTTGCATCTGTGACTAAGAATGTTGTGGCTCGGTTCATTAAGAATAATCTCATATGTAGGTATGGTATCCCTGAAAGGATTATCACTGACAATGGCTCTAATCTGAACAACACTATGATTACTGATCTCTGTACGCAGTTCAAGATTAAGCATCACAACTCTTCTCCGTATCGTCCAAAGATGAATGGGGCAGTTGAAGCTGCTAATAAGAACATTAAGAAGATTGTACAGAAGATGACTATTACTTACAAGGATTGGCACGAGATGTTACCATTTGCTCTGCATGGCTATCGTACTACAATACGTACTTCAACAGGGGCAACCCCATTCTCCTTAGTCTATGGTATGGAAGCAGTTCTGCCTATTGAAGTTCAGATCCCCTCCTTGAGAATTATGAAGGATGCAGGCTTGGATGAAGATGAGTGGATTCAGACTCGACTTGACCAGATAAATTTGATTGATGAGAAAAGGTTAGCAGCAGTTTGTCATGGCCAGATGTACCAGAAACGGATGATCAAAGCTTTTAACAAGAAGGTTAAGCCAAAGGTATATCAGGCTGGTGACTTGGTAATCAAGCGTATCATATTACCACAGGGTGATCCTAGGGGCAAGTGGACTCCAACAATATGAGGGACCATTTGTAGTCAAGACAGTGTTCTCAGGAGGTGCCATGATACTGACTACAATGGATGGTGAAGACTTCCCACAACCTGTAAACGCAGACATAGTTAAAAAATACTACGCATAAAAAGAGACCCGCTAGGTTGACAGGCCTAGGCAAAAATAAGGGCATCCCGGCAAACCAAAAGGGTTTGGGCAAAATTAGGGATATATATATAAAAAGATGTACACCCGGCAAGTCGAAAACCTGAAAAGGCGGCTTGGGCAAAAAAGGGTATCCCGGTGGATTGAAAACCTGAAAGGGCAATCCAGGCAAAAGTTAGGGATTAAAGCGTATGACTATGTCTCGTTTGGATCACTCATGAAATTGCAACCAGTTGTACTACTTACTCAAGCTCAAACAGATGAAGCTCAATCCAATCGTTTCCGTCTCAACAGCAAGAAGATGAGATACTTGAGTGGCAATAGTAGAATTGAAACTCAATAGGATTATTTCCCACATAGCTGATTCTTTTTGTAAAACTTCATGACCAAATTCTCTTACTAGGGTTTATGTCTCCTTGTACAAACTTACCCGTGTATGGGTCACTTTTGATATAAATAAACTCCATCCTTTGAATCCAGATTTACTTTTACCCTATTTACATAAGCGAAACGTCCATTGGTTGTGTTTGAATGTATGTATGCCTTTGAATATGATTGATGTTTACCAAAAATGCATGTATGCTTTTAATATGATTGATGTTTACCAGAAATGCATGAAAATGCAGTAATAGTATTTACTAAGGACGAACGAGGGAAGGATTTCAACGAAGCTTCGCCGGTTCATCTTTACAAGACAGTAGGACTAATCCATTTTCACAAAGTCTAATCTCCCCTGGAATTTATATCCATCTCTTTTATCCTCATACGGATATACGGGAAATTACTTTCCAATAAGGGCACGATGAACGAAGACGGGATGTTATACTTATCCTACTATCAAACGAAAACGAAGGTTATCTATACCCTACTATCCCCAACAACGGGAGGTTATCTATACCTTGTTATCCCCAACAACGGGAGGTTATCTTTACCTTGTTATCCCCAGCAGACGGAGGGTTATATATTCTTCAACAACGAATCGGGATTTATTTTTCTTGGCCAGCAGTTGTTATACAAGGATATCCAGACACTTCCAGCAGTGTCATAGCATACATACATCATTTACATCATACCATAACATATATGTCTATAGTACATTACCTAAGTGCATCATGTCATACATGCATACATAAAGCATAAACTAATGTTGTTATACAGAATGCTACCTTGTTTTCAGGTTAATTATCCAACAAACAATCTTATGATCTTTGGGACTGCTTTATTGTAACCTCAGGGTTACTTTATCCTCCTGATGAGCTTCTTATTACTTTGGGACTGCTTTATTGTAACCTCAGGGTTATTTTATCCTCCTGATAGCCTCTCATGACTTCAAGACTGCTTTAGAGCTACTGATTGCTCTATCCTCCTGAAATCATCCTATTACTTCAAGACTGCTTTAGAGCTATTCATTGCTCTATCCTCATGAGGTCATATTACTACTTCAAGACTGCTTTAGAGCTATTCATTGCTCTATCCTCCTGAAGCCATCTAATTATTTCAAGACTGCTTTAGAGTTATCCATTGCTCTATCCTCCTGAAATTACATTATTATGTCAAGACTGCTTTAGAGCTATCCATTGCTCTATCCTCCTGAAATCATTACTTCAAGACTGCTTTAGAGCTATTGATTGCTCTATCCTCCTGAAGACATATCACATTATTATTTCAAGACTGCTTTAGAGCTGTTGATTGCTCTATCCTACTGAAGCCATTCTATTACTTCAAGACTGCTTTAGAGCTATTGATTGCTCTATCCTCCTGAAGCCATTATTACTTCAAGACTGCTTTAGAGCTATTGATTGCTCTATCCTCCTGAGGTCAGATTTATCACTTCAAGACTGCTTTAGGGTTATCATTATTGATTGCTCTATCCTCATGAAGACATGCTGTTACATCAGTATTACTCCAGACTCCTGACAGTTCTCATTATACTACTGAAGAACTTTCCCCTAGTGGCATCTTTAAGCCCACTCAATCATGTTCAACCAACCATCAATATCACTCCATGCACTGGTGAGTGCAAATTTTTGGGCTTTTGTGTTCAATCCCCTTCAACCTTCCAGGTTACGACTGGCAAATATACCAATCTAACCCCTCAGGTTTCAGAAAATTGAACAGGGGCAGCTGTTGCACCCCAAAATTTGCCCTCACAATACAAGACTTTGTGTTCCAAGAAGGTTCACAAGGTTCACAAAATCCACAATTGGTCAGAAGAGTTGACAATTCCCTCAGACAATGCACCTCCTAAGCAGTGCATCCAAAACTAGGGTTTTGACTTTAATCAGGCTAAATGGACTTCCAAGACTTCAAGTGAGCTTCATAACATCTTATATGTGTATAAGAACCCCCATGTCAAGTTTCAAGACTTTTCTCAAAAGTTTGCTCAGTCAGATGATCAGATAAGTCAAAAGCAGTCAATGCAGTTAAAAGGTCAAACTGAGGTCAACTGTGGTCAAACCAAAGTCAAACTTCATGATTTTTTTTTTTTGCCAACATCAAAGAGAGAGGTTGGGTGAGAAATATTATCATAATAACTGTAATACCCCAAATTTTGCCCTAAGATTTGTCGTCGCATTTCATTGCATTTAATCAATTACTAACAAATTTGTGTAGTCGTTTGACTTTTTGCAGGTAAATATCATATGGCATGCATTTTTTTTCTAAAAAGTAAAAATGGCACAATTGGCAGGAGGACATGTGTAAGGAGTTATGAGTGTGAGAGGTTGAGAGTTCGAATCTCACCTTTGTCATTTTTTTTTGTTTTTTATTATTTTTACTCTAAATTTTTCTATCTTTCATTAAAAAAATAACAAAAATAGTTTTTTATTATTATTTAATTATTATTTTCGTATTTTAATTAAATCATTTTTTAAAATATTATTTTTTTCACTTTTTTCTAAATTATTCATAAAAATATCCAAAAAATCATAAAATAAAAAATATTGAAAAAAAATTTTGTTCTTTTTATAATATTTTTTATTTTAGGAATCAATAGGATTATTAGTTTTTATTTTAAGTTTATTTTAATTATTTTAAATTATTTAAATTTTATTTCTTCTTAACTAATTATTTAGTTTGGGCTTTAAAATGGGCTTTAGGGACATTATTGACAATTTGGTGTTAACCCTAATTTGTTCCCTATATATACATGTGTTGCCTTGTTGGAAAAAAGGAGAGATTGAAAAAAACCTAAGAGGAGTTGCCGTTATTTAGTTTTCTTCTTCATCCATTACTATTGTTTCTTTTTCTTCATCGTTTACCGTTATTTCTTTTCCTTCATCTATTACTGTTGTTTCTTTTTCTTCATCTTTTACCGTTATTTCTTTTTCTTCATCTATTACCGTTATTTCTTTTTCTTTATCTATTACTGTTACGTTTATATATATATATAATTTTTAAATTGTTAGAGTTTATATATATAAGATTTTTGATCGAATTATGTCGATACGATGTTTGCACATTTGTGTGCATGACGCGTGACATTTGTGTTAGTTCGATCTGGTTGCGATGATCGCATTTTTGTGTGAGCAATAATACTATTTTTTGCTTAATTTCTTTTTCTTTGCGATAAATTTTGTTTCGTCCGATTTAGATCTGGTTGCGATGAGCGCATTTCTGCGTTAGCAACATTGTTGGGTTATTTGGCACATTTAAAATTCATTATTGCTTTATTATTATTATTATTATTATTATTATTATTATTATTATTATTATTATTATTATTATCATTATTTATTATTATTATCATTATTATCATTATTATTACCATTATTATTATTATTGTTATCATTAATTTATTAAAATTTGTTAGAATATAAAAATCTGTTTTTTAAAATAAATAACATTAACATCTTTTCCAAATTAATATGAAAACCTATTATTTTTAAGAAAAACTTTTTTTTTAGATAAATTTAAAATAATAACTAAAATCTTTTTTTTTAAAAATAATAACTAGAACCGTTATTTATTTTATTTTATTATTGTTCAATTCAAATTTCATTATCATATTGTATCTGCTCCTCTCATGTAACCTCGCGAACTTAACAATCGCTCTTTAAATTCTGCCTTTAAATTTCTGCTTGCATGGTTTAAATTATGACATTATCTCTCTGTTTGCATGATTCAATTATCTCACGCGTTTACTATTATTTCTGTCACATTGCACACATCCGAAGGTTAGGTCTAACTGTTTGGCCGCCGCGCCAATAGTCCGTAAAACTTCACACATTCAATTTCAAATCCTCAAAACTACAAACTACAAACCCTAATTTTCACAAATGCCTCGCCGCAGGCAAAATTACAATTTTACCCTTAGCATTAGGTCAAAGAGCCGCCGCGCTCATTTTAGGGTTTCCCGCCGTGGAATCCCTAATTTAACCCTAATTACAACTTAACATTTCAACGTAGAGATTTGGAGTTTCTACACTCCACGTAAGCGTGTCCTTAAGATGCGTTTATTCCCCTTGAGACCTTGACCACAGTCAAGAAGTTTCTAACCTCCCTATTGAGGGGAACTACGATTACTCTGATTCCACTCCCGTAAGGATACGTAGGCACAAGATGCGATGTCTTGCCGAGTAAACTTAGAATTAACCCCCCTTTATTATTTATTATTGCTTATTTATATTTTATTTATCTTTGCTATTTAATTATTTTGCTTATTATTTTGTAATTGTTTCTTGGATGTAAAGTTGTTTAATTATTTAATTATTATTATGGTTAGTAATTAGGGAGTGTAACAACATGTATGTAATATTAAAATAAATTTAGATCACTTTTAAATAAAGATAATTAAAATAAACACGTCACACACGTAAGTCGATTTTAATCGCCGTCTCACTTCCTAAGGATATCCCTCAAGTTGCCTACGAATAATGGTTAAGTGGGGTGTATAAAGCAAGTCCCTCAAATAAAAAAATCATCAAAGTCCCTTATGGTTGCCTTTACGAATCAAGTCCCTTTCGAAAAATGATGATGGTCCCTTATATGTGCTTATTACATCCCACAATGGCCTTCAAAGTCAAATTGTCCCTCACATACCCCTTAACATCCAAAGTAAGGACTACCTACTCCATTATAGTAGGGATAGTCTTACTAAAGGAAAGAATGAAGAATAAGAAGGACCTTTAAACATTAGGGTAGGTTACTCCTAGGTGCTTGCTCACTTCAAAACTGTTTCGCACTTAAACAAATTTTCAACAAGTTTTCAAACAAGTTCTTAACACATCCTTACATGGATTATTTATTAACTATTCTGAAAATTTTCTATTCACACACCACAATTTCAAAACAATTCAAAAGTGAGCTTAAGTACCTAAGAGCCCATGGATAACCATGGATGAAAAGGGTGCTAACACCTTCCCTTTTCATAACCTACCCCCCGGACCCAAAATATTCTCTAAGGTCTTTCCTGTTCTTTTATAACCTTTCCTTATGGATAAAATAAAAGTCGGTGGCGACTCTTGCTATCCGCAACATTGTTTAAAGTCAGTTCTCCCACCGTGTTACACCTAGGTAGAAGTTGCACTGGTAGGGATTAAGTGAGGGGTTGAAAACGGGGGAGTTTAGCTCTGAATTGATACTACTAATAGTGGATTTCCTTTCTGGCTTGGTAGCCCCCAGATGTAGGTGATGTTGCACCGAACTGGGTTAACAATTTATTGTGTTATTTATCTTTCTGCATTTAATATTCTGCTCAATTTAAATGGTTAGATGAATTGTTCTGTCAGTCTGCAGATGCTACAACATATGTCATGACACTGTTATTTCTTAAATTATATCAAAATGATCGTGTTCTATCCTTGTTCTATTTTAAGCAGAGATCAATGTCTCCACATATGTCTAGGACATCTGAAATCTGCATACCAGAATTTCATGTTCCCTTAGCAGAGTTTTGCCCCTTTGAATAACCAGACGAGTGTTGTTTGGTTTTCCCAGCTAAGTCTTGATTCAAATTTTCTCCAGCTGAATATGTTTCCTTCATCCAGTCTGGTTATGGTCAGGAAGTTGAGCCGTTTGAAGGCCACCTTTCCTTGATGATGCAGAGATTTGTCTTTGTTGATTCCTAGTAGAGGTTATGCATATTTACTATGGATTATTCCCCAAGCAAATAGCAGTTTTGCTTTCTTCTAAGAAGTGTTGGTATAGTAGTCACCTGTTAGGTTTTCTCTCACCTTGTGTTGAATATTGATTTAAAATCCCCTACAACTTGACTTTTTACTATGATGTTAACTTCTTATTTTCTCTGGCAAGTCCTGGATGTTTCTCTCAGAGTTGTATAATCCTCAGAGAACTTTTTCTGATATCCCTAGAAGAGCTGTGTTATTCCCTAGTGGAATGGTGTAGTTTGTTTACATGATTACAATCCTCCAACGAATCCATTATATTTCGCAGCAGATCTCTTCATCCCCTTGAAGCAGATTTCATATGGATTTTTCGTATCCCCAAGCAGAGTTGGAAGATTTGTGTTGCTATGTTTTCTCCAACAGATCTTTCCCTCAAAGAGGAGTTCATATTGTTGTTCCCTCTTATTGGATTAACGATGTTTGAAGATTGATCTTTGGGTTTTCTCCCCAAGCAGTATCTCCATCTCCTCGGCGAGATTTGAGCCTTGTAGTAGGATTTATTTTCCTTTGATGGCTTTTGTTTATCTCTTGCAGGATTTCTTTTGTTAAATACCTAACACGATCTTCAATGATAGCTCCAGCTTGATGAGATTAACCGAGTATTTCAAGTGGTGTTGTGATGTTTTATTCACCCTCTGTTTATCCTTTTTGTCTGTTTTTCCAGCATATTCATAACCATATGCATTACATGTGCATTCATTTTTGTTGAGCATAACATATTTTTGTTGCATTGTGCATCCTGCATTTTTGTTGGTGTTTCTTTGCTCTTCGGTGTTGTTACCCCTGCGGAGTACGTGTGCCCTCTCTCCATTAGAGTGTTGACCCCTAAGCAGAAAATGCACATCCTTTCTAATTCCCTACTGAGTTTATGCCTCGTGGAAGATGTCTGTTTTAGCTTTCCTCCCCAGCTTTTATCTGGATGGAATTATTCCCCAATTGAGTTATTTCCTCATTGGGTCGAGTCTTGTTTGACCATTTCTCTCAAGTTTGTTCTTGGGTTGAAATTTGGTCTCTTGCAACAATTATTTTGGATTTCCCTGGGCTGTGAAACCTGGATGATGAAAAGGTATTTATTTCTCCCTTTTGAGGATTTATTTTCCTCGGCAGAAATCTGATTATTGATCCCCATCAGAAGATAAATATTTGAATTTCCCCAGCGGTGTTTTGATAACACTCTCTTGGTAATTGCTTGTGTGGCTTCATGAGGCAGCCTCTTTATTTGAGCGACTTGTATGTCACCAGCAAGATAAACTTCACTTGGTAACAAATGGAAGCCTCTTTATTTGAGCAACTTGTGTAATCTCCAGAAATTTATTTGCGCCTTCGCAATAAATAACATTTCTCTAGTTCATCCTCAGTAGAGAAGTTTATTGTGAAATGATGGATCCTTGTCCGACCAGCTTTTCCATCAATTGGCATCTCTGTGGAAGAATTCCCGATGAGAAGTTTATTGTGAAATCCCTAACAGATGGTTGTCTCTTTATTTGAGAAGTCTGTTGTATGATTTAACCTGCACGTATCTCTTTTGAAGATCTCTGACAGATTTATTGATATTTCATCCCCAACAAATGGTTGTCTCTTTATTTGAGAAGTTTGTTGTGTGATTTGAGCTGCCCGACGACAGTTAGTTAATAATGTACCTCTTTCTCCTACCTAGTGACAGGTAGCCGAGTATGTTTATCCTACCTAGTGACAGGTAGTCGACCTTTATTTCCTTCTCCTACCCAGTGACAGGTAGTCGAGTTTGTCCTACCCAGTGATAGGTAGTTGACATTTGTAATACCCTACCCAATGACTGGTAGCAGGTATTCCTTGCAGTTCATTACCTTTATTTTTCTACCTAGTGATGGGTAGCTGGTAATGTTTCTTCACCTTTTGAGTATATTGCCTTTGCTTTACCTAATGACAGGTAGCAGGTATTATTTCTCACACCCTTTGGTTGGTTATCTTTGTTTTTACCCAGTGACTGGTAAAAGGTGATCCTTCCTCCAAAGCTTTGTTGCCTTTATTTTTCTACCCAGTAACAGGTAGCAGGTAACATTTATCTCTCTTTTGGTCAGTTACCGTCATATTTTTCTACCCAGTAATCGGTAGTCGGTAATATTTCCTTGTGATGATATTCCTTTTCCTACCCAGTAATAGGTAGTTGATATTCTGTTTACTCTATCCAGTAATCAATAGTTGGTAACCTTTTGCTTCAGGTTTATTATCCTCGCTAAACTACTTAGTAACTAGTAGTTGGCATTGTTTCTTTCCCTACCCAGTAACAGGTAGTTGATTATCTCTCAACAAGTGGATTACTTTTTACCCAGTAACTGGTAATAAGTAATACATCTCTTTGTTTTCTATCCAGTAACTGGTAGATAACAATTCTCTTGTGTTTATTGCACTTATTTTCTACTCAGTAACCTGCAGAAAGTATTTTACCTGTTCTCTTTGGTTCGAGTATCTACGCCCAGTAACCGAAAGTTGGTATCTCTGCCCCCGTTGATTCGTTTCCTTTCCTTTATCAGAATAGGATCTTGCTCTTTTGTTCTCCCATGTGGAGTCTCTTTTCTTCTTTTTCTCCCCAGCGTTTGTTTGTCTCCTGTGGCATTTTCTCCCCACAGAGGTCTTGTGTTTGCATACCATACCATTAGCATAATCATAACATTTTTTGGAATCTTAGGGCCAAAAATTGGGTTTATTTGTTATATTTAAGTCTCTTCTATCTGGTCGAGACAAAGATGTCAATCATCATATCTCCAAATAGAAGAAACTTAAATAGCGGCAGCTGTAATACCCTAATTTTTACCCCTAAGATCTCACATTTCATTTGCATCTCATTCCACAAACAAGATCGCAATCTTTGGTTCTCTTTCCTTCCTCTGCAGGTTTGTTCTTTAGAAATCACCGTGCACCTTTGTTTTCTTGTTTGTTTGATATTTGTTTAAGTTTATGTTTACTAACCATTGATTAAAATCTGAAAAAATGTTTGTTTTTCCTTTACTAACTTTTTCAGGAAGAATTTGGATCAAATATATCAAATATCAGTCCCTCAGCTCGAGTGAATTTCATTTGAAGAAAGTCAAAGTTGATCCGTAAACAATTCAAGACTGTTATTCAAGAGACTGTTTCCCTTAAAAATTGGAAAACAACCGCTGATCTTCCAAATCTAACTTTGGTGACTCACAGGATCGATCAAATTGATCCTATGACATGTGCTAAAAAGGTTTTCTTTGGAAATCTATCTAAGTTTCACACTTTGACAATATTAGGGTGAAAGATTCTAAAAGGTATCTACTCGACTATAAGAGAAAAAGAAGATAAAGTTTTCAGCAAGGAAAAGATAAAAGCTTTAGAAAAAAGGGTTGAGAATGAAGACGAAGTAAAATGCATAAAAAGGGGGAAGATTGCAAGAAAGATAAAGAAAGCTTCGTAAAGTTTAAGCAAGTAAAATAAACTTCATTGGAAAGTAAATGATTCTGTGTTTACATCACATACATTCTCTTTGATACTCTCTTTCTCTACACTCGGATACTTGGAGTAATTTTAAGAGTGACTTGTGTAACACCCCACTTCCCAAATTAAATAAAATATAAACATTATAAATAAACATCAGAGTTTTCCCCAAAATAGTGGGATATCACATCACCAAATTTTTATAAAAATACTTTATTAATTATTCTCAAAAATAATACAGCGGAAAACATTATTCCAACATTCTCGGCCATCCGCCAAATTTCGTAAAATCTTTATTATTATAATTCACAAAAAAAAAGTGATACGTCACAGGATTACAACAAGTTTGACATAAAACAATTAAAACACCCATATCCCGTGTTACGTATCAGAGCATCCTAGACTCGACTGGCACACCACCATCCAAGCTATCTAAGTACCTGGATTATCTGTACTTCCGGAGAAGCACAGACACAACAACAACCAAGGGGTGAGAAAACATGATCAAAAATATATTGGTAATGTAATACATGTAAACAAGGTAGTAAAACACACCAACACACCAATATTCACCCCAACAACTCCATATAACGAACCTACTGTTCAAATTACAATATAACATATTATAATGCAAATATGCAACTCAACACCATGCATACGGTACCGACTCATTGGTTCATTCAATCGAACCTGGATAGATCACTTACGCTCCTCCTGAGACATGATCTATCCCCCACCATTCTCCACCAAGGAGTACGGATGAATCACTTACGCTCCTCCTGAGACATGATTCATCCCACCAAAACACCATGATATGCACACACCAATGCATAACTATCATATTTAGGCACACTAAGTGCACACGATCCTCCTGATCATATCATCATACATCAATGCATATATGTGTAGATATATTACACCAACACCATATAAATCAATCAGATAGTAAATAAATTCATACTATAACACCATATATAACCACATCCCAACACCCGGGAACACACGATCCTACTGATCACTACATACATATACGTTAACCAATTGTTCACCAACAATATCAAGGAAAACGAGTACCATCACCAAGTAAACAAGTTCATACTTTATCACCAAGATATAAACACGTCCCACCACTCGGGAATACACGATCCTACTGATCACTACACCATGCTCCGCATGATTCATACACCAACTAATTATCCATTTAAATAATTAGTAACGGAAATCACATACTATCACCGAGTACTCACTCTATAACACTCAATCATCTCCCTATAATCAACAAAGTCCAAGGGCACTACACTCTTAGCGCACACAGTATAACAGCATAGAAAAACCCCATTCTGCTACGCTCGCTACACCCTCGCTAGGCGAGCTCCCAGCGAATGCTCGCTACCTGTTCGCTTAGCGAACCTCCTCGCGAAGGCAAACAGAACCTACTAGACTCACTCGCTACCTCACTCGCTAGGCGAGCACCTAGCGAACGCTCGCTGCCTTCTCGCTAAGCGAAGTGCTAGCGAGTTGCCTGCGACTTCTCAAGTTCTCACAGTTCAGAATTCTCACTCTTCTCTGATTCAAGCCTATTCTATAACATCCACTTCCTATACTATCCGTATTACGACCAATGCATATTAGGCTTATCAATCTTCCTATAATTCTACTCCAGATCAACATTACGGCACACTACCGACACTTTAGAGTTACTCTGAACCTTACTCAAACCAAACCAACACCAACAGTCAATCAACAATGGCAACATCAAACATCCGTACATCATCATATACATATTATTCCAAAGTCATCACTTAAACAATCTATCGACACATCAAAAAGGTCACACAGAACTTCCCTAAAACCGTAAACCCAACCTATACGCCAAATTAACCAAAAACAACAATTCACCAACACTCAACATATTTCAATCCATCAACATCAACATAACTCAACAATCAATAGCATGTCAATATAAAACTTCATCAACGATACATTCCTACGGGGTTAAGGAATCCCCACTACCATATACATGTATATACCATTCCCAATCAAGTTTCTCCCCCCTTACCTTGTTAATCGGTTGATCGATGAAATTCTTCCTGGATTTGGTCTCTTGGCCTCCTCTTTTCTTTCCGTTCTTCGTTCCCTTTTTCCTTCGTTCTTCTCACTTCGTTCTTTCCTCTTCTCTCTTTCTATCGCTCTTTCTCTCTTCCATCTTTCTATCGTGTTATTTTCTCTAATACTTCCCCCATCCCTTCATATTCTATTTTCCTTTTTATTTCCTATCCCAATAATAATAATAACTAATAAAAATAATATAATAATAATAATAATAATAACTAATAAAAATAACATAATAATAATAATAATAATAATAATAATAATATTATTATTATTATTATTATTATTATTATCACACCAATTTCCCACGGGTAATCCCTTTTCTCTCTATTCCAACTTTTCTAATATCTCCTTGCTACCCCTTCATATTTCCTTCCTCACGGTTTCTATCATGACTTTTCATATTTCCATTCTAACTTCCCAATAACCCTTCCACCTCTTATTTTACTTATTTCAACCACTAATATTCCCAATAATAATTCTAATATAATAATTATAATAATCATTATAATAATAATAATAATAATAATATAATATAATACTATTATAATATTATAGTAATATTCAACATAATAATAATAATAGTAATACACCCAACAATAATTATAATTATAATAATAATAATACTAATGATAATAATAACAATTATATTAATACTAATCATAATAATACTATTAATAATAATAATAATAATATTATTATTATTATCTCACCAAAATAATAATAATAATAATAATAATAGTAATAATATTATTATCTCACCAAAATAATAATAATATTAATAATACTAATAAATATAATAATATATAATAATAATACCCCCACCAATATTACTATTATTCATTATATTATCATATTCACACCAAAAATCATAATAATATAATAACTATATTAATAATAATATTATATTCTCCATATTAATAATATTACTACAAATATTAATAATAATCATAAATATAATAATAATAATAATAATAATAATAATAATAATAATAATAATAATAATAATAATATTAATACCACCACCAATATTACTATTATTTCTTATATTATTATAAACTCACCAAATTACCACCAATGATCTCCCATCTCAGGGACACCCACCAAACATCATCAAATACACCCTACCAAAGGGCACATCAACATATAATATTTAAAATAATAATAAAATGACTAAATAATTAAAATGGGTGTTACAACTTGTACAACAGTAAATTACAACACACGGATTCTATGTCTAAGACCTCCTATTTATAATAGTAAAAAATAACTACCAATAACTTCCTACATCATCATTGTCGCTACTGCGAAAATCGGCGCCGGCTGAACAGAAGAGTCGCCACCGTGCGTTATTTATCCCAAAGAGGGAAAGGAAACGCTCAGAGTAAACCTACCGCAAAGACGGGAAAGGAATGGTCATCGCAACCAAACCTGGGTTCGGGAGTCGGTTACGCAAGGGGAAGGTATTAGCACCCCTCACGGCTGTCGTACTCGACGGGATCCATGCTTGCTTGGTTTGTCTAAAGGATGCAAAACAATCTATCTACGGCTGCTAAATCTAAACAGAAGGGAATTGACTCGATAGAGCGTCACACTCTATGCCTACGTATTCTCAAGAGAGAAAGTCAGAGTCAACGTAGTTCGGGAAACTACAGGGAATTGGCTCGCCAAGACTTCGCGTCTTGTGCCTACGTACTTCCACATAGCATGGAAGATCAGAACTTTCGTAGTTCAGGCTAACTACGGCTAGACTGGGTGTTCTCACACAGGAGTGAGAAATTAAACTGGTTTTAAAGGTACGGGAACCTATGGGAACTAAAACTACGGTCTGGTCTCAAATGCGCAAGGGCAAGAGAAAGGGGAAACAATCAGTAGTCAGCGGGAAAGTCTCGATCGCACAGCAGCGAGAGAACAAAATGTTAGTTGTTAGTGTGCTCGCTAGGATATCGCATCCTATGCCTACATATTCTCGTAAGGTACGAGGAATCAGAGCAGCTGTAGTTCGGCTACTTTCGGGACCACAGCTCAAATCTCGTTTTATTAACATTCTGAAAAGGATTACAATGATTGAGAAATAGGACTAAACTCCTAAAGAATACTATCCTATCCATCTATAATGGAAAATCAAATGGAAAATAGTCCCCTAACAAATGGACTTTTAAAACTACCTTTAAAAAGGTGAAATAAACTCTATGAAAAATTGTATCCTAAAAGAAAAATATTAAATCTACAAACTAATATTTTTATATTCTTTTTCAAGTATTTTTCTTTTTTCCAATATTTTCTCTTAATATTCTCTTATTCTTTTTTTTTTCCAATATTCTTTTCTTCTTTTTTCTCATGTATTTCTTTTAATATTTTTTTCTTCTTCTTCTTCTTTTTTTTCCTCAACATTTATTTATTCTTTTTTTTTTCATAAAGAAAACAACTAAAAGAACATAATAAAATGAAGAAAATACAAGGGGAGGGGGGTGAAACAATTACAGGGTGTGTTACAATTAGTAAATCAATCAGCAGGCCCAGCCCACCAAAAATATTCACAAAACGGGAGGGGGTGAGAAAGTAAAAACGGAGGTGCAATCAGTAGAAGGGCCCAGCCCAACCAACCAGAAAACAGAGGCGTATGGCAAAAAAAAACATTGGGCTTTGAGGCCCAATCCATCCGGTCCACTCCCTTCTCCTCAGAAACCCTGATCCACCTTCTCCTAATCACTGTTCACAGAACTCCAACCTAGCGCCGTTCGCCGATGCTCTCGTCTCACCTCTCAACCTTTCTCATCTCTCTCTCTAACAATATTCCTCCAAAACTTAAATCACGCACAATGAAACTCTTAATCACCAACGAGAAAACAATACGCTGTAATCCATACAACCCAATCCACGGCTTGAATCTACTCGTGAAGTATCTGACGAATCTGAAAAGGGTTTCTGGAGATGACATTCAAGGTACTTCGAAGGTTCTTGAAGATGAGCCTTAGATGAAGACGAAGATGCAAGGAGATTGCTCGCGGATAAAACGTCAACGAAGATAACTGATAAAAACCTAGAGATCCGAGTTTGATGAATGATGAACGCACAAGTGTGGTGGATGAAGATCTGGTTTTGAACCTTATGATGATGAACTGACGATGAACATCTTCTTGATTCCAGAATGCTCTTTGCAGATGAAGGTTGATCGGAGACGCTTGAAGGTGTTCTTCGAAAATCTGGAAAACGATGATGAGCGCATGATGAGCGGACGAATTTTTGGTGATTCTTGGATGAACAACACACGACGAGTTCTTCTGGAATCAAGAATGTTACTGAGGATCCTTCAATTTCTGGAGACTGGTGAAGGTTGCGGATGAACGTTGGAGGATTTTGATGAAGATCCTGAGTATTTTCTGGAGTTAGATGAACATGCAAGAAGTTCCGATGGAGATCTTGTTGAGCGTTCGGGAGATCGATGCATATGGTATTGTGGTTGAAGGTTGATCAGAGGAAGTTTTTAATATTCTTGATGATGATGTTTGATAATTAGTTGAAGATTTAGATCGGAGGAGAAGGATGAAGGTTTAGAAAAATTTCTGGGAAAAAAATGGTTTCCGGCGAAGTTTACAGCGGAGGGCGGTGGTCGGAGACAGTTGGAGGTTGGTTAGGGGTTACCGGAGTTTGTTAACGGTAGCCGGAAGGAGTCAGGTGCGGTGGTTGCATGGCCGCCGGCCATGCAACCGGTGGAGCTCAGAGGAAGACAAGTGGAAGGGCTAGAAGCCTGCCTGTTGGCCACGTGTTGAGGGGGAGAGAGAGAGAAAGTGCCAAGTGGCACTCATGCATCAGAAGAGGAATAATGGAGTGGCCAGCCCTAGGATCTACACGTGTACGCAGCTTTATAGGACATGTGCAATTGGACTCTGACTTGGGCTTTTGGATGATTATGGATAATTGTGGCCCAATACGCAATTCTGAAGGATTAAAATGGACTAATGATGGATTAACGAAACAAGATGAGACTTAACAGACTAATGGAAATGATATGTATTAAACATGAATAAAAAATGATTAATATGGATTAATGGATGATTAACAATCAATCAAAATCAAAACAATCAATTAATATCCTAAACTATATCTAATATCTATATTAATCTAAAATCCTATTAAACAAATAAAAGGAAATCTATTTACTATAATCCTAGAATTCTATTAATGACTATTAAAACTATATATCTAAAAGAAATTCTATTTAAATTCTATAAAATCAATAAAACCTATTTAAAATCTACAAAAGGCTATTAAATCCTAAAAAATGCAAACAAAGGCAAATAACCAACATAAAAAAGAGCGCGAGACCAGATCGAAGCAAACAGTAACCCGGACACCAAGAACCTCCAAAATCACTGCATAAGCTGAAAACACCCAGGAAGTGCGCGACTTCCCAAAATAACCTCCGATTACCCGAATCGGTCTGAGATATCCGAAATGTGACAGCAGGGCTGTAATCCCGATAAAATCACCATGATTGAGACAATGCACTGTATGCAGTATGCGAATGCGAATGCAAAATGCGTCGAAACGTCGAGCCAGATGCGGGACCCGGTTGGTCAAATTTTAGGGTGCAACAATCATCTTCCTCCACTTGTTGTGATGCATGGGTTCGTCGCCCATAGGGCGCCACATGTCCTCTTAGTCATCCAGCGAACGAAACCACTCCCTCCAATTCATTTGAATTTCAAATCTTTAGGATAACTACCAAGCAGCGTCACGGTCGAAGCCTTCATGATTTTCCTTAAGTCTTGCAAGTGTTTTGACTCCTCTTCCTCAAAGGTCTTACACTTTTCGACCAGCTCTCACCTTCAGCAAGACCAATACTTCTTCCTTAAATATCTTTACCCTGCAAGAGGTGTCGAATTTGAGAGATAACAAATTGCCCCCCAAAAAATGTCTTTTCGACCCCTATGTGGAAGAGCAAATTTTTTTGACAGCATCCAATTTGACAATGTTTACTTCAACTTACACGTGTCAACCAATATACTTTGGCCAACTAATGTTTGGGAAGATGAATGGGGAAGAAAGAGAGGAGAAAAGGAACCAAAAAAGAACACGCAAGAAACTGTTCCGTCACCTTGGAGCACGCTCCTGACGTCATGGTCATCATGGCGGGTTTCTCGGGAATCACCAAAATCGCAGATCATCATCATCCTTTTTGAGCCTAGGGGATGTAGGTTACAACTGCCACCCCTGTTTCTCCATCTTAGAACACTCACGTGGCCCACTAACTTTAGCCACTTACGATGAAAACTCTTGATTTTTCAATACTCCATATAAGTAACTCCCTTAGGTATTATTTTCTTTTTTTAACATTTCCAACTCCCAGCAAAAAAACTCTTGCATTTTTCCTTTTCAAACATCCCCCTTTTCTAAGAACCTCTTCTCTGACTTCAACCATGGCTGAGCACCAGAAGAAAAAGACACAGTCCAAAGGGCAATCTTCTACATCAGTTCTCCCTCCTTTCACCAACTTGAGCGGTCCTAAGGTAGTAAAGAATCAACAATTTATCCGAGAACCCTTGTTGGAGGAAAAGCGCCACATCTACGAATCACAGGTAATCACCCCTGTTACTGTTGCAGGTAAACCCTTAACAATGTCTGGCCCATTGCCTCCCTTAGGTCTTGATTATTCCAGTATCAACGACTTCTTCCCCTTTTACAGACTAACCAAACCCTTAGGGCAAAAGGATTCTAGCAGGGTTCCCGGTGATTGTCCTGATAGTCTAGCTTCTTATGACGTAGACCTTAGGTATCTCCATGATGGAGCTAGGTTGTTTAGAGCCACCCCTTATTTCAAGGACTCCGAACTTTACCTCAACTGGTTAGAAAAAATGGAAAAAGTGAAAGCCCAAGACTGGAAAGAAACTGGTATCTATGACCTCATAATGATGTCAAAGGTCGGCCCCAATTATTGTCCCCTTATGATGGCTTCCTTTTTGTATTTTGGGACAGCACCCATCATACTTTCCACCTTCTGTGTGGGATGATGACACCTACACTATTTGATATAGCCGCCATCGTAGGACTAAAGTCCCATGTACTAGTTTATGACCCTGAAATCGATAGTCAAGATACTATAGGATTTACAACTACAAAGCATACCTACACGGCCTTCGTCCAACATTATCACAATAAAAACACTACTTCTGTCGAAGATGAGGAACATATAGCCTTCTTGGCCATGTGGCTGTCTTGCTGCGTATTCTGTACTAAATCTTTGCAGGTGGCACGTAAATATCTTGTTTTTGCGAACCAGCTACACCTAAAAAGAGGCATTTTCTTGAGCGAGATGATTCTGGGCAGTCTCTACGAAGCCTTGGGCGAAGGTGCTGGTAAGCTGAAGGACCCAGAAAGTCATGGCAACCTGCTAATGTCAGGTCCCTTCTGGCTACTCCAGTTGTGGCTTAATGCTACTTTTAAAAGTAGCCTTCCCAATGAAGGAGAAGTCGACGAGGGTTCGTCTTTTGTTTCTGAGAGACGGGTCGAATGGCCCCGCTTGGTTCAACTCACTCCAAGCGAAGAAGGACATACGCTTCGAGCCACCCTTTCCAACTTCATCCATATGTTTGCTGAACGTCACGAGTTCACCTCAAGAACGGCTCCATTTACAAAAAGGAAGTACGGTCCTGAGTGGTTCACCAGACCCTTCCCTTCTCCGCTAAAGAAACCTGAAGATGAATCGAAGCTGATCTGGGATCGATTCCTCACACCTCGACTGTTAGTTCATAAACTCAACCTCGTCAGGGGACAAGCCACCTTGGTAGCCTACCAGCCAAACTTGGTATCGCGACAATTTGGGTTAATACAAACTTTACCCAAATGTTTCTATGATAAGAAATCACACGTTATACTCCCTTTCACCGTTGTTAATCCCTTAGACTTCTCAACACAACTGGCGTGCCATGCCCACAAATCTCTTCTTACACCTGTTTATTTTGAACCCTCCTACTTCTGCTCCCTAGATTTCTACAACTGGTGGTCTAGACATTATGCCTCAGAGTTTCTTGTTGTTTCGAGCTTTACTCGCTTGATTGACCAAGCTTTCGTTGATGTGCAGGAGAAAATCAAGAAAGGTACGTCTACCCATATCAAAGAGATTCAAGCCTCCCAGATGTATTTCGAAACCTCCTATCGACCAGATGATGTTAGTCGGACCATCCGTGAGGCTGCTGTCATTTTAAGGGAAAAGTTTTCTAAGAAAATAGAAAATTTAAAGATTCCCTCATCTGTTCCTCGTGAGAAACGGTATGAGGTTGCCTTTAAACTATTTTCTCCGAAAACCCCTCGGTTACCAACTGCTGGTTTTGGCGTGGCTCTTGCCCTTCCATTTCCAGATTGGTTCATCTGTGGAGATTCTATAAAAATCCTTCGACAACAGTAGAAACCCAAAGCGCAACGGGTGGTTCCGACTAAACATACGCTCGATACTTTTAAAGGGCACCTTCATGTTAGTATCGAAGATGTTCGCATCGAATCCGACATTCTTGAAGGTCATCCCCCTTCGATTTAGAATTTTTAAACTGAGCTTTATTGTTACTGACTGGTAGTGGCATGATTTATTTTGCAGCCGCTCCTAAAAGAACTGCTCCAACACCAAAGATCGACGACAAGGTCGAAGAACAAAAGGTAATCTTCCTGCAAGCCTTTGTTAGCTTGTCTTCCTTAATTGCCCATAACATCTCTCGTTGTTTCAGGTTAGCCGTTAACCACCTACTCCATAAAAGAGACTCAAAATATCTTCTGCCCAGATCATCATTGATTCAGACGATGAAGACGGATCCCCTCGTGAGAATGCCCAATTAAAGAGAAGGCGAAAAGTTACCCATGGCCTAGATACCCTTGATGTTCCATCTGCTCCCTCGACAGTCAACAATCCCAAGTTGAACACCCCCCCTCAAGATCATGCTAAGGCTCCCGCAGAGGATGCCTCGATTCCGCATATTGTTCCTATCGAAAGCGATAACTCAAGTCCTGCTGATGAAAATGTTAAGGTATAATGTGTATTTAACTGCCTCTCTTTTTGGGAACGTGATATGTTTTTGTCTCACTCCTTCTTATGTCTGTTTCTTCGTCTAGGTTGATGCTGGAGGTTTGGAAACTGCTCCAACCAAGTCTCCTTTTCCAACCTTTCCCTTGAGAAGCCAAGGTGAGCCCACTTACCACCCTACCTCTGATTTGGGCTCTGGTATGAGTTCTCTTGGCGAGTTTAATAAACCTGAGTTTACCACAGTTCCTCCTACACCTACAAAGACAATGACCCAACAGTCTCAAACCGATGGATCTGACGATGAAGAAAACAATGTTTCAGCTAATCCTATCATAGAAGATGGTGAAGATACTCCTATGGAGGAGGACGCAAACTTGGTTGACACAAACAACTCTCCTTTAGATCAAACGATGGTCGCTGATGAAAAGGACGCAGGGGGAAATGATGCCGTCAAAGACAAGACCATGCATCAGTCAAAGCTGGATGTTTCTAGCGGTGGGGGCACTGAAGATGAGATGAAATAAGATGCCACAGAGGAATATAAAAGCAAGGGAACGAAACCTGAGGAATGTCCTGTCGACGGACCTACCCCTGTTGAGGTGGCTAAAACTACTACTGCTGTCGCTCTCAAAGAAAGTGAAGTAGTGCCCCTTAAAGGTGAGGCCAATCTTACCACAGCAGAACTTGATGCATTGAAGGTATCTAACCCTCGACAGTACATCAAACTCCTCTTGAGTAAGTGAAATAGTTCTTCTGGTAAGACCCCCAGCACTTCGACCTCTGAAGGCCAAGTCTCGAGCCACCCAACTGATAGCATTCTTGAGAAGATCAAGGGAAATATCTTCAAAGGGGATCTTTTCTCCCTTTTGCAAATGGGCCCAGTCAACCACCTTTCCTTGAAGGCTCTCCTACAACAAGTGGATCTCAAATTAGTTTCTCCCGAGGCCGCGAGCGTCATCCAAGAAGTTGGCATCTTGATTGATCAAGTCCATAAAGACTTTTGACTGTTGCCCCATATTGAGAATGATCTTTCGACGAAATCAGGTAGTGAAGCCGCTGCTTGGACCGTCGTTGCCGAATCTGACGAAAAAATTGCAGGATTGAAGGAGATAAAAGAGAAGAATCAACAGGAGATCACTACCAATGACGCGAACATTGCTTGTTGGGAGTGCAAAATCAAAAAACTTCGCAATAAAATAGCGAAAACCAAGAAGAAGAATGCTGAATTAGCTTCTTTTGATGATTATTCCTTATCAACTGAACTTGATCATGCCGTTAACTTTGCTGAGGAAGCCCGTCGCTTGGAAGCAGAAATCACTCAATTGAGAACAGACAAGGCCCTATGCCAGAAACGCCTCGAGCTTCAAAAGTCGAACTATCTCCAAATGAGGGCCAATCTCCCTTTTTAGTTTATTAAAGCTTTTGTAATAGTGTATCTTTTGCTGGCCTTCGTAAACCATGTTTTAATTTCATGTTGTAAGACACTGGGCCATTTTGGCGTATTTTATTAACACCACTTATGGCTTTATTTTATATTTAGTTGTTACTCCGTTGATATTTTAACCTCTTGAAGCGCAGGCTTATATTTTTTCAAATATTTTCCATTCACTTTTAATATTCTCCTATCCCCGTTTAGCTCTTCCACTTCGTATGCCCCATTGAAAACAACCTTTGAAACTTGGAATGGGCCTTCCCATTTTGGGGAACATTTACCTAGGGATCTGACATTTCGATCCATAGGCAGGATCACCCTCCAAACCAAATCTCCCACCAAAAAGGCCTTCGTTTTAACCTTCTTGTTATATGACTTCTCCACTTTTTTCTTTTGCCTTCTCAAAAGTTCCAGAGCTTTAAGTCTTTCTTCATCCAAATCTACTAACTCGTCGAGCATCATATCCCAATAGATTTCTCGAGGGATTTCGTGATGTCTCTGAATTCTAACCAACTGTATATAGATCTTGACCGGCAGTACTGCATCATGGCCAAAGGTCAAACTATATGGGGTAGTATTGGTTGCTTCCTTAGGGGACGTTCGACATGCCCATAGGACTTGGTCCAACGTTTTATGCCAGTTTTTTTGGCTTACTCCCAATCTGCTTTTTTATCATGCCAATTATCACCTTATTTGCTGCCTCGACTTGGCCATTGGCCTGGGCGTAATAAGGCGTTGAGGTGAGAAGTTTAAATCCCATTTCTTTGGTGAACTCCTGCATTTTCCTACCCTTAAAAACCGACCCTTGATCCATCGTTATTGTTTCTAGCAGCCCAAATCTATAAATGATATACTTCTGAATGAACTCGATGACATCCTCTTGATCTACTTTTGGAAGAGGTATCGCTTCGATCCACTTGGTGAAGTAGTCTATCCCCACTAGGATATACTTTTGGTTTTTGGAAGACGCAGGTCGAATTTCTCCTATCAAGTCCAAAGCCCATCCTCTGAATGGCCATGGCTTGACTATGGAGTGTAACTCGCTTGCTGGAACATGTTGTATGCCAGCATGGACTTGGCACTCCTGGCAACCCTTGGCGAACTCAATGCAATCTTTCAGCATTGTAGGCCAATACATCCCTTGGAGAAACAGTAGCCATTTCATCTTATGGCCTACCTAGTGTGCTCCACATGTCCCACCATGGACTGATGACAATTCCAGGTACGCCTCAGTTTCACTAAGGCATTTAAGCAAAACCCCCTCAGAGGTTTTATTGAATAACTCGTTTCCTAGAAGAACATAACTTAGTGCTTGGTACTTTACTTTTCATTCTGTGGCTGCTGAAGGGGTCTGAAGGTATTCGACTAACGGTTTCCTCCAATCTTTGTCTGTCAAACCTTCGACTGTAAATTTTTTGAAAGTTTCTTCATCAGCGTAGCCAAACTTTTTCACTTCAACGTCCGACGGTCGCAGGCCTACAGACACAACCTTACCCCTGGCCTTGATTACTTCTTGCAAGTTTTCCTTCTAAACCCTATATCCTGATGCAATTTGTGCCAAATCGTTGGCCGCCTGATTGTGTAGTCGTGGTATATGTCAAATAGTGCACACTTCGAATTTTTTGAGTAGCCTATTGGCTATTACGAAGTACACGATGAGATTTTCTTTGACACATTTGTACTCCTTTGTTAACTGTTTTACAACCAACTCCGAATCTCCCATTATTTCGACCCGGGTTGCCCCCAATTCTAACAAAATTTCAAGTCCGGCTATTAAAGCTTCATACTCAGCCTCATTATTGGAGCATAGTCCCTCGACTTTATACTTGAATTTTGTTGGAATTTTGTTAGGCGAAATAATCAACAGACCTATGCCTGTCACGTTCTTTTGGCTAGAACCATCTAAGTACAACTTCTAAGGCTCCAGTTCGACAATGTTTAGGGTATTTTCATTTAGGGAGTGATCGACAATAAAGTCTGCCACTATCTACCCTTTAACCGCCTTTAGCGGTCTATAAGTCAAAGAATACTCAGTTAATGCTAACGCCCATTTACCAATTCTACTATGCAAAATAGGCTTGGATAACATATGTTTAATAATATCGAAATGCGAAGAGACATACACATCAACTAGTTTTATATATTGCTTCAACTTTATACATGAGAAATACAAACATAAGCATAGTTTTTCTATCTCACTATATCTAGTTTCTGCATCGTTCAAAACCCTGCTAAAGTAGTAAATGGCTCTTTCAACGCCATTCTCATCCTCTTGAGCAAGCATGCTCCCTAGAGTTTTGTCAGATGCTGCTATGTACAACCTCATGCTCTTGCTTCGACATGGTGGCGAAAGGACTGGAGGACGAGTCAAGTAGTCCTTGATCTTGTCGAAAGCTTCCTGCTGATCCCTCCCCCATTCAAACCTTTCTTTAGTGACTCGAAGCAATGGTGAGAAGGCCTACGTTTTGCCACTTAGGTTTGATATAAATCTTCTCAGGAAGTTTATTTTACCCAGCAAGGATTGCAGTTCCTTCTTGTTCAACGGTGCTTTCGCTTCCATAATGGCCTTTGTCTTGTTCTGGTTGATTTCGATCCCCTTCTTGTGGACCACAAAACTTAAGAAATCTCCCGCTTGCACACAAAATGCGCACTTCAGGGGGTTCATCTTGAGGCCAAACTTCCTCTTCCTTATGAAGGATTGACGCAGATGATCTACATGATCTTTTCTTGACACGGATTTCACCACAATGTCATCAATATATATCTGCATGAAAGACTCAATGTAATCATGAAAAATTGAATTCATTGCTCGCTGATATGTTGCCCCAGCATTCTTCAGGCCAAAAGGCATCATTACCCATTCGTAAGTGCCTAAGGTCCCTGGACAATGAAACACTGTTTTGGGAACATCATCTTCAACGATGAAAATCTGATTGTAACTAGAGTAACCATCCAGCATGCTAAGGTACTCATGGCCAGCGGCTGAATCGACTAGCATTTCTGCCACCGACATCAAATACTCGTCTTTAGGGGTTGCTGAATTTAAATCCCTAAAGTCTATGCATACTTTTAAAGACCCATTTTTCTTAATGACTGGTACAATATTGGCTAGCCATTCAACATACCTGGTCCTACGGATAAAATTACAACGAATGAGTCTTTCGATTTCTTCCTTTATTTTTGAGAGGATTTCAGGAGCGAAGCGTCTCAGGTTTTGCTTGATTGGCTTCTTTCCAGGTTTGATTGGCAATCTATGTTCAACCAAATCTCTCTACAAACTGGGCATCTCATCATAATCCCAGGCAAAACAGTCCTTGTATTCTCGCAGCAGCTGGATAATTTCGACCTTGAGTTGAGAGTCGAGGTTGGCACTGATATATGTCGGCCTCTTGACTATTCCTTCTCCCAGATCTACTTCCTCAAATGGGTCTTGTGCAAGCATCTTAACATCGTTTTCCAGGGGATCTTTCTCGAAACCCAGAGGCTCCTCGTCATAAATAGCGCCGAGCCTTTGATCTTCATACTGAATCTTCTCAGGTGGTTCAGGGTCGATGTTGTACCCCAAATTTTGGCCCCTTAGATCCTCATTATCATTTTTAGAAGCATGATCATGAATCATCTAACCCTAAATCAGTGCAAGTTTATTATTGTCAAGTTACAGATGAGTCAGGGTTCTCGCACCGACAAATTCAAAACAATCAAGGAATGATCAACCAATGATTTGGGCCAATTCAATCATGGAATGAAATCCAAGATAATATCAAAGTCAAATGGGAAGTCAATTTGAAGAAATCGTTTCAGAATCAGGAACAGTGCAGTCAGGAGGCCCCGATTAGGGTTTTTAACCAGTGGAAAGTCAATTGTGGTTTGACTTTGATGTTGGGAAAGGTTTTAATAGTGGGAGTGAGGTCCATGAAGTTAATATAGGCTATTAAAGGCTATTCAAGAAGTGTCAAAGTCCCAGGATGTCCAGAATATCAACAGGCGACTCGATCGACACCGATCGATCGTACGGTTGACCGAAAAGTCAACTCCTCAAATTTTGAGAATTGGAATCCAAGTTGTGAATCAAAGTTGTTCCTTATGTCAAAATGGACTTGCATATCAATTTTCATGATCATTGGATCAAGAATGAGAGAGTAATCGAGAAATCAGGAAATTAGGGTTTTGAAAAGGGCTAAACCGTATCTCCTTAACCACACATCCAATTGAGTTGGTTCTAGGCTCATTTGAAAGCTCTTGACAAGTCCTACAAAAGTCCCATACTAGTCCACAACCAGAAAATGCATACTTTTTGAGATATAAGCAAAAACATTCCTAGAAGGGAAAATAACTTAGAAAATTTCTAAGTTATTTTCACTTTAAAAGCTAAAATCAGCCAACTTCAAAGGTATTTTTCACCTAGTTTCAAATAGAATCAAGATTTCTGGCCAACATGGAAGTTTTAGTACTATGTGAGGGCTTTCTAAATTGTACAAGAACATCTCAAGGTGAGTTATGAGCTGAGAGATACATGTGTTCAAAGTTGGTATTTTGTCATACTAGTCCCACATTGACCAATATTGCAAAAGCACCTCTATCACTCAAGTGAGCCAATTTCCACTTGCCCAACTCTTTCTACCTGATATATTGAACATTCTTAGCATGTTAGAACAGAAAGTTATCATGGAAACATCATGGAATTAAAGTTTGAAGTTTCATTGCCTAAGTTGAAAACTTTGACTTTTCCAAGCATGAGGTGTAAAGAAATTCTGCTCCAGCCACTCTACCAAGCCTCTAGGCTGTGTTTTCTCAGTAAAAACATCATTAAAACTTGCCCATTGGGTTAGGGAGACAGCCAAGAACCAGAAAAAGCAAGGCAAGTGGACAATTGGATGGAAATATCTTAGTTTTCTTCATGGTGAAGCAAGGTTACCTAGCAAGCTCCTCACTTAATAATTCTATAAATAGGGACCTCAAACCCCTCATTTGGGACATCAACATCATTCTGAAACCTTGCAAAACCAAGCCCTCTCATCACACCTCTCTCTCACTTACATTTTGCAAAATCACCAAAGTAGCCAAAATTGCCAAAATTCAGCATTTTGCAATCTTGCTACCATATTGAGCTACACATGTTCCAGCACTCAAATCTTCATCCACACATCCTATAAATCATATATAGGAGGTGTATAAACACTTAAACCACCCAAAAACTCAAAAAATCCAAAAGTCAACTGTCCATGGAACTTACTTTGACCAAAGTTCATAAAAACCTCCAAATCTTGATCCAAACACTTTCTTGAGGTTTTGATTGTTTGAACACCTCAAATATACCATATATCAAGTGTCCAAACCATCATCCTTCATCAAAAGTTCACCAATCTCATTTTGGCACTTCAAGTAGTTTGTTTCTTAAAGTTCAAGAAAGCACACAATACCAAAGACTTGGAATCATCATCTCTGGTTTTCTCAACATTCTTGGTGTGCTTAACTGATCTACAACAGGTATGTATCATGTATATGTCACTTCTTGCATATTTTCCATGACTTGGGCATTTTGAGTGATTTTTGTGAATCTTGAAGTAATGAAATGTATGGTGATTTCAATGATGTGTGTTAGTGTTTGATAAATATCTTGTCTCTATCAATGTGCTATCATGTCATGTTTGTTGAAATTAAATGATTGAGATCAAAAAAATGTAAAGTGGCTCATGAATGGTTTTGCCAAAACCTGCTATATGCTGCTAGTTTGCTTCATATTGTTGCTGTCAAAATATGTTTTCATGTATTTGCTGCTAATTCATCCATGTGTGTGCTGCTAGTGATGTTTGATATTGTTGCTGTTAGTTTGTTCATATGTGTTGGCAGGATTTGCTTCATGTTTTGGTAATAGATTGCTTCATGTATTGCTGCTAATTGGTGTCTTTGGTTTGTGCCAAGATTTGTTTTCAAGCTTTGCTGCTAATTGTTTCATAGTGCTGCTACCAAAGCTGTTTGCAAAATTCAGGATTCTGTTTTAATTGCTTCTAACAGTTCTGTTATCATCATTTACATAAGAGCATGATCATGTGTTTGCATCAGTCCAACATGACTCAATTGACATTCTGAGCATATCCATGTGTGTGGTTTTGTTTTGCTGCCTTGCACCAAAGAATCACATATGAACCCAAACACTTGAAACCACACAAGCCACACACAATTTGTTTTTTGCATAAAACTTGCTTTCCATCAAAACACACCTCACACACACTTCACAATGACTATTTGGAACATGTGTATAGGTTCATCTTGCTGATTTGTGGTTTTGTTTTGAATTCACATAATGACATGAACACATGAATACACTAATCCACTCACTTTCTCATTTTTGAAACCAAGCATGGAATACTGTTTTTTTAATCATGCCAACATGATTCTATGATCATACACAACATGTTTATGCATTCATATTGTTGATTTGAGCATTGCATCAAAATATCACATGTAAGCACCAAATGTCACAAACACACACAAAGCCTCAAAATGTGATTTTTGCATAGAGCATGCTTTCCATCAAAACCAACAGCACCTACACCTTATATGGTCCATATGTAATGTGTTGAAACTTTGAATTGATAAGGCAAAGCATTGTATCATGATTTCACTCACTAGTTGCTTGTATTGTTCACATGCTTACATATGCCATATCATATTTTGAACCATGGTGTTTTGGACTTTCTCACTTGATCAAACATGATTAACATCACATGTATGAACTGTCCATACACTTAAACAAGCCAGAATATACTTGAAATGAGATTTGAGCATCATCATGCATGATTACTTGGACAATTTGCATATGACATGACGTTTTCCATACCAAGTGTTTTCTTTGAGATCTTAATGTTTTAATTAACTCATTATCAAACATATAGGCTGTACAAATGATTAGAACACTCTAATTTGATCTGGAACTACACCTGCTCATCATCATGCATCATGAACCATATTTTGCAAATTGCTCTATTCTCACATATCAGTGGGAGCATTCTTGTTTGTTCTTGATATTTTGGTATGCCAATAGCTTTGTAGGGTCATATAGGACAGGTTTAAATGAACAAAAGCATTGGAACTTGACTGAACACAAAAGCACACTACCACACACACATGACACATATCAAAATGCAACTTGAATGCTAAGTTTTCATATACTTGTTACATATCAAATTTGTTCACTTGCACACACTTAATATGACATACTTAAGATGTTGTGATGATTGGTACAACTCAAAACACTCAAAACTCAAAAATCATCTTGTTGTGCATTGTTATGTTTATGTGTTTTGCAACTTGAATATGACAGTCACATTTATGCATGCCTTGGTCTCAATTTTGTTTGCTACCTGTTGAATATCATGTATGGGATGTGTGTGTAAGCTTACTTGGCATTAAACATGTGTGTATCCAAGTGTTCATATCATTTTGCAAGCCATAAAGTCATGATTTTACCCCCTATCGGGTTTTGCAGAGGAATGTGAATTTCAAAAAACTAACATCACCATCCTCTTCCTCTCATTTTTCTACCCAATTTACATATAAAATTTGCCTCGATCCGATGAGCGGTTAGTGAGATACGGTATAAAACGTATTTGGTTTCGATTATGTATCCATGTCATTATGCATTCAAAACCATAACACATACCAGCTATCGTTTTTTTCACTAGGTAAACAATTTGGAAAAACCACCACCACCATCCTCTTCCTCTCATTTTTCTACCCAATTTCCATATAAAATTTGCCTCGATCCGATGAGCGGTTAGTGAGATACGGTATAAAACGTATTTAGTTTCGATTATGTTTCCATGTCATTATGCATTCAAAACACACACACACACCAGTCATCGTTTTCTTCACTAGGTGAACAATTTGGAAAAACTAACATCACCATCCTCTTCCTCTCATTTTTCTACCCAAGATCCATATAAAATTTGTCTCGATCCGATAAGCGGTTAGTGAGATACAGCATAAAACGTATTTGGTGTGAATTATGTATTTTTGCCCAGCCATGGAACTAAACCAAGCATGTATATTTATGGTTTCCATTTGATTAATGGATGTAACAGCTGCCCCAGCGGTAAGAACATGCGCGCAATTATACCTTTCACCACCATGACCAGGGTTCGATCCGGGTGGAGGTCGAACCCTTTTATTATTTTTCCTATTTTGTACATAAACTTCAAAAATTCGTAACTCTCTCATTTTTTATCGTTTTTCACCCGTTCTTTTTTCATTGTGTTTATTTTAATGTGTACTTTCATGTCATAATTTTATTTTCCATGTTTGATTATTTTTTCACCACGTTTGATTGTGCGCGATCCGCGCGTCAACGGTACTAACCCTATTTGGTTGCAGATGAAATTTAGAAGGTTTCCTCTTGTGTTTTCTCAGGAAAATTGATTGTTATCATATCTATATATGTTTGTCAACATGTTAGAATTTTTACCTTGAATTATTTTTATATTTATCTCATCTGTCTGTTAACGGTATTCCAGGTGCGAACTGTCGTCACGGTTCTCGTACCAGAACAATTGCTTTGATTGCCATCATTGCTTTTCATCCTTAATCTTTTTCTTTGGTTGTCACCATAATTGCTTTGTATAACGTTTTTATTTTATTTTTATCCCCAAGCGACGAAGTTCGTTAGCTTTCGTCCAGTTGCCGACAATACTGTTCCTCCAAAGGAAGGTCTGTCCACTTGACTCTCAATGTCTTGGACCAAAATCTCTGCTATCCCTTGACTTTGTTAAGTCACCTTAACCCTAGACTAGAAGCCTTTAGACTTTGCTTGAAGTCTAAGAAACCCACCCATACTAGGAGTGTTCTTCAACTAGAACCCTAGGAAAGAGTTCGTCAACTCTGTGTAAGAATCATCGTCATGATTTCTTACTTCCCCCTTTTACAATTTAGTTTAGGGAGTTTTGTCAAACTCCACACAAACATCGTCATGTTTGTTCCCCTTTGAACTTTGATCGTCATCAAGTGTTCTTTTCCCTTGTGAGGTGAACTACGATTGCTCTGATTCTATCCTAGTCAGGATACGTAGGCAGAAGGTGCGATACCTTTGCGAGCAAACTTAGAAAACCACTTAGGCCTTTTATTTATCTTATCTCAATTCCCAATCCTTAAACCATAGTGCACAATTCACAAACTTAGCAAGTAATTAAACAAAAGGTTCCTGTAGAGTACTACAGATATTTAGGGTGCTAATACCTTCCCTAGATATAACCAACCCCCGAATCCCCGAATCTCTTAAAGCGTTGTTATCACATCGCGCAAAAGGTTCTTTCCTTCTTTAGACCTATCCTTTGGATAAATTAAAGACCGGTTGTAAAAAGAAATACGGTTCAAGTTAATTAATAGCTTGATATCAAATTTTCACCGCAACAGAAATGGCGACTTCACTGGGGATAACTTTGCTTTTGCTTTTATTTTGAGGGTTCAACCTATTTTGTTTAACTAATTGCTATCTGTGAATACTTGTATATATTTGTGCTCTGATGGTTTGGGAAACTTGAAATGGTGAGACGGCACTACACCCGTGCTCAAGCGTACTTATGATAGGAAGGTGGTATATTCAAGAAGGCTTATAGGGAGTTGATTCCCGACCAAGCTGACTTGAGAAAATCACCACTCAGTAGAGGCCCTTTTTGAGAGTTAGTATTGTTGATCGAGTATTCGTGAAAACAATGCTACTTTCTACATAGGTGCCCATGACACTGAGGACCTTTAGATACCTTTTCCCCCACTATGGCTTTACTAGGATGTAGTGCGGTGACTATAAGGAAGTAATTCCAAAGTAGTTGATACGCGATACTACACTTGGACGAGACTCTCTTGAGAATATTATCGATCACCAAGTATTTGGGAAATTGATAATATCCGAAAGATGGGTCGAGGACTCCAGGAACTCTTTTAGAACCTTGTTCTGCAGTTATGGAAACCTTAGTACATACCTTTGGGGAGGGTAGACCTTGACTCCTTGCTCATATTTTCCAAACCCGAAACCTTGTCTGTTTACTTGTGTAAATCTGTGAATATGTGATTACCTGTGTTTGTGCATTCATGCATCCATAAACATCATGTCATAAAAGTTTTATGGAACTCAAAGTCGTTTATTTATAAAATATCAGGAAAATCATGGACAACGAAAAAAAGAAAACTATAAAGTACACTTACAAAAGCCCTAATATAGATGAGATTGAAAGGTTGAGCACTCTGATCACAGATGTAGAAGGATTCAAGACCAGGTACGGGAATTTGTTGTCTCTACTGAAAACAAGGAAGAAAATGGATTCGGGACTCCTTTCCACATTACTCCAGTTCTATGATCCACTTTATCACTGCTTCACATTTCCAGATTATCAGTTAGTGCCAACACATGAAGAGTATTCCTGTCTGATTGGGTTACCCATCCTTGATGCATCTCCTTTTCCCGTCATGGAGAAGGACCCTAAAAAGGAAGAAATTGCTAAAGCCACACGTATCGGGTTGGTAGACATTCAGAAGAACATGGTTACTAAAGGAGGAATCTTTGGGCTGACTGCAAAATTCTTGATTGGGAAGGCTCAGTATTATGCCGATCACTTGAGTATGGATGCTTTTGAGGCTATTCTAGCCTTACTTATTTATGGGATCTTTCTTTTTCCGAGCTTTGACAACTTTGTGGATCTCAATGCCATCAAAATATTCTTGAAGGAGAATCCAGTACCTACTCTACTAGCTGATGCTTACCACTCTGTTCATCAAAGAAATCTTCACAAAGGAGGAATGATCGTCTGTTGTGTTCCGTTGTTGTATAAATGGTTCGTTTCTCATCTACCCAAAGCCCATACTTTTTGGAGCAAAGGATGGTGGTCTGAAAAGATTATGGCTCTTACTCACTCCGATATTGACTGGTACAGCCGTAGTTACGATGGAATCAAAATCATTGATAGTTGTGGAAGCTTCGGGAATATACCTCTCCTTGGTACAAATGGGGGAATCAACTATAACCCCGTGCTTGCTCGTCGACAATTTGGTTATCCAATGAAAGACAAACCCTGCAGCGCTCACGTAGAAGGTATTTTCTTCACAGGAGTTTCAGAATTAAAAGATGAAATTCTCAAGGCATGGGGGCATATACACAGGAAAGGAAAAGAGGACTTGGGAAGACCTAACTGCATCTCTTTTGAACCTTATCTCCAATGGGTACGAAAGAGGGCCATTCAGTTGAAAATGCCTTATCCTCCACAAAAGCCTATGGTATTAATAGAAGAACAACCATTGATTTTCATGTCTGAGGAAGAAAAGCTGAAGATCGCTCTGAGGAAGTCACAGCAGACTGAGGTATCCTGGAAGTACAAATATCAGGTGGCCATGGAAGAAAACGAGGAACTCCGCAAACAACTTCAGTCAAAAGAAGAGGAAGCAGTTGCAAGCAAGAAGAGGAAGGCACAGGAAGATGCGTTCTATTCCAACCATCAATCAACCCCTTGGAAAGCTATGGTAGACAAACTTATCCTTGAGAAAGCACAGGTAGAAGAAGAGCTCAGAAGAATCAAGAAGAGAGAGGATTTTCTTTTAGAGCATATTGAGTTGTAATATTAGGGCTTCTTGTAAGATGTACTAAAATCTTTTGTAATACCCTTTTTGAAAAATCAATGAAATGAAAGGATATTTTGGTAAATTTGAGTTCCATAAAACTTTTGCATTTACATTTGCATTCTTTAAATATTTACAAATAAAGCTTTTATTCCCTTGAATGTTTAAAAAATCTGCATTTTGCACGTCTACATTTCATAAGCATTGCATACGCATGTTCCTGAGTCGAGTCTCATCCCTCTGTCTTGTCAACAGAATCACACTGAAACCTCGCCATCAGTACAACACACGAGCCCAAGCTCGCTTAAGGATGGAAGAGCAGAACTTGGATGTAAACAGAATCGACAATGAACTCGGGGAGCTCCGAGGAGGCATGGGACAGATCAAAGAAGCCTTGCAAGTCATCCGGGCAATGTTGGACACTCAAGCCACCGTTGTCTCTGAAATCACTGCAGAACCAATCCCGACAGCTGTTACTATTGCCAATGTGCCAACCTATGGGTTACCTCCAGGCTTTGTGCCACCGCCGAGAGTCACTCAACAGACAATTCCCTTGGGAGGTGAGATTCCACAAGTTATTCCCACCTACACTCCAGCTACAGTTCAGGTTCAAGCACGCCCCATCTTTCATAATCCACCACCGGTATACGAAGGACCCGAAGGGTATGAAGAGGAAAATGAATCACATGAGAGGTTGAGGGAGAGTGTTGAAACGATAGGGAGAAAGATCCGAGCAATGGAAGGAAATGATACCTTTGGCACTGACGCCAGAGAAATGTGCTTGGTATCTGGACTAGTAATACCACCAAAGTTCAAAATCCCAAATTTCGATCAGTACTCAGGAGCTACTTGCCCACGAACTCACTTAATCATGTACTATAGAAGAATGGCAGCACACGTCGAAGACGACAAGTTAATGATCCATTGCTTCCAAGACAGTCTGAAAGGAGCTCCAGCAAAATGGTATCTAAGTCTAGATCAGTCCAGAATCCACAGTTTTCAAGATTTGGCAGATGCATTCATGAAACATTACAAATATAATATGGATATGGTACCTGACCGAAGGCAGTTGTTGAACATGTCCCAGAAAAGCACAGAGTCATTCAAAGAATACGCTCAGCGGTGGAGAGAAACAGCATCCCAGGTAGAACCACCCCTAAGTGAGAAGGAACTGACAGACTGGTTTGTTGACACAGTGAGACCAGAATTCTATGAGAAAATGATCAGCAGTGTGTCTGCAAGTTTTCAGACATTGTAGCCGTGGGAGTAAGGGTAGAATTAGGGATGAAAAGTGGAAAGGTAGCCAGCAGCTCCGGCAGTTCTAACAACAGTGGTATTAAGAAGGTCAGCAGTGGGTTTCACAAGAAGAAAGAAGGTGAGACAAATGCCATAATGGGGAGAAGAATCCGTACCATGAGACCTCCATATCAGCAATATGAACCACCTCAACAAAGTTTCTTCCAGCCAATCCAGCCTAACTATGTTCAACAGTTTCATCAACAAAGACCCATGTACCCGGTACAGTATGCCCCTCAGCAATATGTGGCAGCTGTGACCCCAGCATTCAACCATTCCACTTCAAACTATCAACCAGGGCGACCAGCGCCCATGTATCAGCAAAACCAGCAAGGGCATCAACGAGCGCCCAACGCTCCGCCCTTTCAACAAAATCAGCAGCAGAGGGTACCACAGCCCAGGCAACAATACCAGAACCGGAGGCCAACAACAAAACCTCCACTTCCACAAATACCAATGACGTACACTGAGTTATATCCATCTTTGGTCCAACAGGGGTTGATCACGACAAGACCACTTAATCCAGATACCACATCTCCACATTATAACCCAAATGCTCATTGTGCTTTCCATGAAGGTGCTGCCGGCCATGACTTAGAAGGTTGCTTTGCCTTAAAACATCTGGTAAGGGAGTTGATGGAGAAGAAAATCTTGTCCTTTGATGATGTACCACCTAACGTCAAAAGTAACCCACTGCCAAACCATGGAGGGGTCAATGCCATTGAAAAGTCAGATGAAGAGATAATTAATGATGTGTCAAAAATCAGAACGCCATTGAAGACATTGCATGATAAGCTGACCAAAGCAGGGTTGTTGGGAGATGTTCATAACCAATGTGAAAAACGTACCGTTAGTTCCAATGGATGTAATGGGATACGGGAAGATATACAAAGATTGATAAATGAGGGGATGTTACAAGTATGTGGTAAGGAAAGGAAAGAAGAGGTTTCTGTAATAGAGCCAGTTTTCGACCTATCCAGGAAAAGAGAGAAAGTTCCAGTGTTTAACAGGGGTGCCAGGCCAGTTTTCAACAGAGATGCTATAGGTCAACCACGACCAATCGTAGTTCAGAAACCAAGACCGTTCCATTATGACAATACAAAAGCTGTTCCGTGGAAATACGATGTGACCGTGGTAGACCAGGAAACGAGAAAGATTGTTCAGACAGATAATCAGAAAGAGGTGACCAATATTGCCGGCACTAGCAAGATGACCCGCAGCGGTCGGATCTATCAGCCAAAAGAATCAGTAGCTATTCCAAAGGAAGTCATTCCTGCTGGGGTTATCAAAGAAAAAGAAGCTCCGAGCACAGAAGAAGAAAATGATGAATTTTTGAGGATTATCCGAAGAAGTGATTACAAGGTAATAGATCAGCTTCATCAGACGCCATCAAAAATATCAATCTTGTCACTCTTGATAAATTCTCCAGCTCACAGGGAAGCATTACAGAAGGTGTTGAGACAAGCACACGTCACTAAGGATATTTCGCTTGGGCAGTTTGATTCAGTAATAGCTAACATCACAGCGTGCAATACTTTAAGCTTCAGCGACGCCGAGTTACCCAAAGAAAAACGTGATCACAACCGTGCGCTACACATATCCATCAAATGCCAGGAAGATACTTTGGCACGAGTATTGGTCGACACAGGATCCTCATTAAACGTACTACCCGCAAGGTCACTGGCCAGACTAGCCTATGCCGGGGCAGAGATGAAACCAACCTCATTAATTGTAAAAGCTTTTGATGGTTCGAGGAGGACGGTCATCGGAGAAGTAGAATTACCAATCTTGGTGGGACCCCATGAGTTTAACATTGTATTTCAGGTGATGGACATAAATCCAGCTTATAGCTGCTTACTGGGACGTCCCTGGATCCATGAAGCAGGGGCGGTAACTTCTACCCTGCACCAAAGAATGAAGTTCGTGGTAAATGATAAACTGGTGATTGTTCACGGTGAAGAGGAATTAATGGTCAGTAATCTCTCATCATTCCGGTACATTGAAGCAGAAGAGGATGCGCTAGAGACATCATTCCAAGCACTAGAAATAGAAAACGCAGTGATGATAGAGGAGACGGTGGCAAAAAGTAATCCAACTTTCGCATCTGCTCAAGGCGCCAAAGCTACGCTGGAAGAAGGCACTCCCGCAGGATGGGGAAAGGTCATTGAGGTAAAGCCGAAGACGAACCGCCAGGGGTTGGGTTACAAACCAACTCAAAGTGAAGAACCGAGGCATGACAACAGCCGGCCAAAGGCTATTCAAGAAATATTTATCAGTGGCGGTTTTCAAATTAACGCCGTGGAAGGAAATCTTGAAAGTGAAGACATAGAAGCACTAGTGTATCATGACGAAGCTACTCTAAACAACTGGGAGGCTATCGAAGTTCCTGTAGTTTTTCCCGAGTTAAAGTAATTTGTTGTTTTTCTTTGTTATTTTTAAAAATCTCCATAGCCGTGCCCAAGGCTATAGGAATGTTTTGTAAGGGCCCCATGTTTTCAAAGAAATATCAATGAGAATGGACTATTTTGTTAAAAATCCTCGTGTTTGTTTCTTTACCGTCTTTTTGCTTTTTACTTTGAAAGAAAAATGGCAATACAAAAAAAAAAAAACCAAAACAAAAATAATTTTCTCTTTCTCTGTGTGTGTTGCATTTGTTGCTTGTGTGTTTTAATAAAATAAACCCTTCAAACATGCAGTGATGACCATAACCCCATTGAATCCTGTGACCATGCATCTCCTCCTGACCTTGATTCACCAATTTACCAAGCTGAAGACGAGGATGAGGACTGTGAAATTCCTGATGAACTAGTAAGATTGGCCCAAAAAGAGGATGCAGAGCTTCAACCCCATAAGGAACAGGTAGAAGTTATCAACCTTGGTACCGAAGAAGATAAAAAAGAAGTCAAAATTGGGGCATCCCTAGGGGTAGAAGTAAAACAGCAGTTAAAGGAACTCTTAAGGGAATATGTAGATGTGTTTGCTTGGTCTTATCAGGATATGCCTGGTTTGGATACAAACATAGTGGTTCACAAGTTACCACTCCGACCTGAATGCCCACCGGTTAAACAGAAACTCAGAAGAACCAGACCCGACATGGCTCTCAAAATCAGAGATGAGGTAAAAAAGCAGATTGATGCAGGCTTCCTTGCAGTGGCCAAGTATCCAGAATGGGTAGCCAACATTGTTCCTGTACCAAAGAAAGATGGAAAGGTAAGGATGTGTGTGGATTATCGAGATTTAAACAAAGCCAGTCCAAAGGACGACTTCCCTCTACCACATATTGACACTTTGGTAGATAATACGGCTCGGTTTGCAGTGTTTTCCTTTATGGACGGTTTCTCTGGTTACAATCAAATCAAAATGGATCCTGACGACATGGAAAAGACAACCTTCATCACTCCATGGGGCACCTATTGTTATAAGGTTATGCCATTCGGTTTGAGAAACGCAGGCGCAACTTATCAAAGAGCTATGGTGGCTTTGTTCCACGACATGATGCACAAAGAAATAGAAGTATATGTGGATGACATGATCGCCAAGTCTCAAAATGAAAAAGACCATCTAGAACATTTGTTGAAGTTATTCAAAAGACTCCGGAAATATCAGTTGAGGTTGAATCCCGCAAAGTGCACTTTCGGAGTCAGGTCAGGAAAATTACTCGGTTTTATTGTCAGCCACAAGGGGATTGAGGTGGATCCAGACAAAGTCCGTGCCATTCAAGACATGCCAGCTCCACGGACCGAAAATCAGGTTAGAAGCTTCCTTGGAAGGTTGAATTACATATCCAGGTTCATTTCCAATATGACCCCCACCTGTGAACCGATCTTCAAGTTGTTACGAAAGGATCAAACGGTTGTATGGAATTCTGATTGTCAAACAGCGTTCGATAAAATCAAAGGTTATCTCCAAGAACCTCCAATTTTGATACCACCCGTTCCGGGAAAGCCTCTCTTTATGTATTTGACAGTGCTTGAAAACTCAATGGGTTGCGTTCTGGGTCAACAAGACAAATCTGGACGGAAAGAACATGCCATTTATTATCTGAGCAAGAAATTTACTGATTGTGAAAGCAGATACTCACTCCTAGAAAAGACTTGTTGTGCTTTAGCATGGGCCGCTAAGCGTTTGAGGCAGTATATGATTTGTCACACCACTTTATTGATCTCGAAAATGGATCCAATAAAGTACATCTTTGAGAAACCTGCACAAACCGGAAGACTCGCCCGATGGCATATGTTACTATCAGAATATGATATTCAATATGTGGCTCAGAAATCTATCAAAGGCAGTGTGCTATCAGAATATCTCGCAGATCAACCTGTCGAAGATTATGAACTTCTGAAGTTTGATTTTCCGGATGAAGATATCATGTTAGTAAAAGATTGTGAAGAAACAGGTTCTGACAAAGATCAACAGACAGATAATCGGTGGAAAATGATGTTCGACGGTTCCTCCAATTATAGCGGACATGGCGTAGGTGCAGTCTTGATGAATCCTGAAGGTGGGTACACTCCGTTTACAGCCAGACTAGACTTTGATTGTACAAACAACATTGCTGAATACGAAGCGTGTATCCTTGGTCTCGAAGCAGCCATTGATCTCCAAATCAAAAATCTCGAAGTCAGTGGAGACTCAGCTTTAGTTATCTACCAAGTCACGGGCGAATGGGAGACAAGACATGAAAACCTGATCCCTTACAGAGCTTATATCGTTGAAACGATCAAGTATTTTGATGAAATCACTTTTAAACATGTTCCAAGAGCAGAGAATCACATCGCCGACGCCTTAGCCATGCTGGCCTCAATGTGGAAAACTAGAGATGTCAATGATGGCACACTTATCAGAATTGAACGCAAGATAGGGCCTGCTTACTGTCAAATGGTCGAAGAAGAAACCGATGGCAAGCCCTGGTATCATGATATAAAGAATTATCTGTTGAAGCAAGAATATCCCACAGATGCTACGGCACTTGACAAGAAAACACTAAGGCGATTAGCATCCAAATTCTTCCTCAGCAATGGTGTACTTTACAAAAGAAATCATGATATGGTCTTACTCAGATGTGTTGACAAAAGAGAAGCGGACTTGTTAATGAAAGATGTTCATGAAGGAATGTTTGGTACTCACGCCAATGGATACGCCATGTCCAGAAAGATCTTGAGAGCTGGTTACTACTGGTTAACTTTAGAAACCGACTGCATTCAATACGCTAGAAAGTGTCACAAATGTCAGATCTACGCAGACAAAATGCATGTGCCTCCAACACTGTTGAATGTACTATCATCGCCCTGGCCTTTCTCTATGTGGGGCATCGACATGATTGGGGCAATTGAGCCAAAAGCTTCAAATGGACACCGTTTCATTCTGGTTGCCATCGACTATTTCACAAAATGGGTTGAAGCTGCATCCTACACCAATGTTACACGTCAAGTGGTGGCTCGTTTCATTAAAAAGGAGATCATCTGTCGTTACGGGATCCCAAACAGAATTATAACAGACAACGGTACCAATCTGAATAACAAAGTTATGAAAGAATTATGTGATGACTTCAAAATCGAACACCACAACTCTTCCCCTTACCGTCCAAAGATGAATGGAGCTGTGGAAGCTGCAAATAAAAACATCAAAAAGATCTTGCAAAAAATGGTTAAAACCTACAAAGATTGGCATGAAATGTTACCATTTGCCCTGCACGGATACAGAACCTCCGTCCGCACTTCCACAGGGGCAACCCCCTTTTCTCTGGTATATGGAATGGACGCAGTTCTTCCCATCGAGGTCGAAATACCATCCCTCAGGGTCATCATGGAAACCAAGTTAGAAGAGGCAGAATGGATTAAAGAAAGGTTTGATCAGCTGAATCTCATCGATGAAAAGCGCATGTCTGCGATGTGTCATGGCCAGTTGTATCAAAAAAGAATCAAGAGGGCGTTCGATAAAAAGGTCCGTATCAGAGAATTCCGCGAAGGAGAACTGGTGCTCAAGAAGATCTTACCAGTTCACAAAGACGCAAGAGGGAAGTGGATGCCTAATTATGATGGCCCCTTTATTGTGAAGACAGTATTCTCTGGAGGTTCACTGATCCTTACTACCATGGACGGAGAACAACTTACACACCCGATAAACTCTGACGCAGTTCGGAAATATTACGCCTAAAAAGTACCCGATAAACCGGAAAATCCAAAAGAACGGTTTATGCAAAAGTTAGGGTGGAAAGGAAAAAGAGAAGGAAAGGAAAAAGAGAAAAGAAATCAAAAAGCTCGCTAAGTTGAAAACCCGAAAGGGCGGCTTAGGCAAAAATGAGCGTCCCGGTGGATTGAAAACCCGAAAGGGCAATCCAGGCAAAAATTAGGGACAAAGGCGTTTCGCTGCATCAGACAAAGGCGTCAACACTACAGACTCAACAAAGATTCATCTCAACAGCTCTCGTCAGAAGCAAGGATCTTGGAGAATTCTAGTCCTTAGGGATAGTTAGGTCACAGGATTCAATGTAACCTTATCCACTTTTGCCATTTTACTTGTAAAAATTTTCATGGAATATTGTCATTGGCAAGATTTCATCCTTTAAATAAAATCGGCCCTTTGAGCCTCTCTTTCTTGTGCAAATTATCAGTTCCTTATTTTCTTTGTTATGCAAAATACCGTTCGTTAATCAACGATCATTTTTGAAAGCATTAAAATCCAGATTTTTGAAAAATAATAACTTGGAAATATTTTACAAAATGTTTTAACTTGTGGAAAAACTCGAGGAAAATCATACATTCCCCGAAACTTCAGGGTAGCAGGAGTCTTGATACACAGTCAGGATTTACATTCCCCAATGAAATGCTAGCAAGTTGGGCGACGAAGAGTCCTTTGGCCGTGTATGGTTACCAAGATTGAAGATTATCCCTCAGGATTTCTTGTGATGATATGAAGGTTCCTCCCCCAGCAAAGTATTTCTGGACATCTGTCAGAATTCACCTCAGCAAAATCTACCTACAGGCTTTACTCCCCAGTAGGTCTTCGGGTTTATTTCCCAAGTCTACGTACACCCCTCATCATGGGATCAGTGTGATTCGTTTGTTCCCCGAGTCGGTGACATCTATCAACCCCCGCGAAGTCTAAGTTATTACTCACTTCATTTCCAAGTATAAGTCCAGTCGTAACTGGCATTTTGTTCAAACCAATTGTTGTTGATATTCATTTGGTCGTCACCATCCATGCCCTTTTAAAGCCCAGTCGTCACTGGCATTGTCTAAATCCAATCGTCATTGGTGTCTCGTTAGTTGTCACTAACAAATCCACGTATAAGTCCAGTCGTCACTGGCACTAAATAAAAGTCCAATTGTCATTGGCGCCTCTTAGTCTAAGTTGTTACCAACCTTTCCCCGGGAAATCCAGTCGTCACTGGTATTGTTTCAATTATTATTGGTATCTTGTTAGTTGCCACTAACTCTCCCCATGAAGTCCAGTCGTCACTGGCACTGCCTAAATCCAATCGTCATTGGTATCTTGAGGTTTTTACCAAATTTTTCCTTCGAAACCCAGTCGTAACTGGTATCATCGTCTAGAATCCGATCGTTACTTGGAGTCTATTTCAGTTTGGTTGTCACCAATCTCCAGATAGAAGATCTGGTGATCCCTAGCATTTTTGTACAACCAATTGTCATTGGTATTCCCCAGTATGGTCGTCACCATCTTCATTAAAAATCCAGTCGTAACTGGCATTGTTTAAAACCAGTCGTTATTGGAACCCTGATTTGGTCGTCACCAACCACCATTAAAAGACCAGTCGTCACTGGCATCGCTTGGAATTCTGGTTGTTACCAATTCCCCAGGAAGTCTATTAATTACCAGCATGGTGTGAACTATTTGCAGAAACTGAGGGTGTATCCCCAGTAATCCATGTTCCCAGTCAAGTCCTGGAGATCTAGTCGTCATTAGTGTCCTCCGTGTGTGATTAGTCTTATTTCTAGTCCATTCCTGAAGATCCCATTTGAACTCTTCGCTATAGGAAGTTCCTCATCTGATCATCCCCAGTGAGATTGTATCCAGTCTTTCGCTTCCCCGGTGAAGTCTGCTTCTCTTTTCCCAACGAAATTAATTCTCCATTTCCCCAGTAGAAGTCTATTCTTCTCCCCGGCGGAGTACCTCTGTTCCAAAAAGATTGTCATCTTTATTGGATTTGCCTATTCCCCATGTGAAGTTTTCCTTCTTACGCTATCAGTCATGTCTGAACTGTTAATTTAGTTTTTTCAGTACGAGCCCCTCAGTATCGAGTCCGTGTATTTGTCATTATTCGTTTTACTGTTTCTTTTATTATTATTATCGCTGCGTCTGTGATGTTTGCATTCAAGCATCATAAAGCATCATTTAGAGTGCATGGCATATCACAACTGGTCCTTTAGCATGGCATCGGATCTAAGGGACAAAATTTTCGGTTATCTATATTTAAATACCTTTCACTGCGATTTAACGAAGATTGTCATCTCTCGTTCTCCATCTAGTGAAGATATTTAAATAGGGGCAACTGTTGTACCCCAAATTTTGGCCCCTTAGATCCTCATTATCATTTTTAGAAGCATGATCATGAATCATCTAACCCTAAATCAGTGCAAGTTTATTATTGTCAAGTTACAGATGAGTCAGGGTTCTCGCACCGACAAATTCAAAACAATCAAGGAATGATCAACCAATGATTTGGGCCAATTCAATCATGGAATGAAATCCAAGATAATATCAAAGTCAAATGGGAAGTCAATTTGAAGAAATCGTTTCAGAATCAGGAACAGTGCAGTCAGGAGGCCCCGATTAGGGTTTTTAACTAGTGGAAAGTCAACTGTGGTTTGACTTTGATGTTGGGAAAGGTTTTAATGGTGGGAGTGAGGTCCATGAAGTTAATATAGGCTATTAAAGGCTATTCAATAAGTGTCAAAGTCCCAGGATGTCCAGAATATCAACAGGCGACTCGATCGGCACCGATCGATCGTACGGTTGACCGAAAAGTCAACTCCTCAAATTTTGAGAATTGGAATCCAAGTTGTGAATCAAAGTTGTTCCTTATGTCAAAATGGACTTGCATACCAATTTTCATGATCATTGGATCAAGAATGAGAGAGTAATCGAGAAATCAGGAAATTAGGGTTTTGAAAAGGGCTAAACCGTATCTCCTTAACCACACATCCAATTGAGTTGGTTCTAGGCTCATTTGAAAGCTCTTGACAAGTCCTACAAAAGTCCCATACTAGTCCACAACCAGAAAATGCATACTTTTTGAGATATAAGCAAAAACATTCCTAGAAGGGAAAATAACTTAGAAAATTTCTAAGTTATTTTCACTTTAAAAGCTAAAATCAGCCAACTTCAAAGGTATTTTTCACCTAGTTTCAAATAGAATCAAGATTTCTGGCCAACATGGAAGTTTTAGTACTATGTGAGGGCTTTCTAAATTGTACAAGAACATCTCAAGGTGAGTTATGAGCTGAGAGATACATGTGTTCAAAGTTGGTATTTTGTCATACTAGTCCCACATTGACCAATATTGCAAAAGCACCTTTATCACTCAAGTGAGCCAATTTCCACTTGCCCAACTCTTTCTACCTGATATATTGAACATTCTTAGCATGTTAGAACAGAAAGTTAGCATGGAAACATCATGGAATTAAAGTTTGAAGTTTCATTGCCTAAGTTGAAAACTTTGACTTTTCCAAGCATGAGGTGTAAAGAAATTCTGCTCCAGCCACTCTACCAAGCCTCTAGGCTGTGTTTTCTCAGTAAAAACATCATTAAAACTTGCCCATTGGGTTAGGGAGACAGCCAAGAACCAGAAAAAGCAAGGCAAGTGGACAATTGGATGGAAATATCTTAGTTTTCTTCATGGTGAAGCAAGGTTACCTAGCAAGCTCCTCACTTCATAATTCTATAAATAGGGACCTCAAACCCCTCATTTGGGACATCAACATCATTCTAAAACCTTGCAAAACCAAGCCCTCTCATCACACCTCTCTCTCACTTACATTTTGCAAAATCACCAAAGTAGCCAAAATTGCCAAAATTCAGCATTTTGCAATCTTGCTACCATATTGAGCTACACATGTTCCAGCACTCAAATCTTCATCCACACATCCTATAAATCATATATAGGAGGTGTACAAACACTTAAACCACCCAAAAACTCAAAAAATCCAAAAGTCAACTGTCCATGGAACTTACTTTGACCAAAGTTCATAAAAACCTCCAAATCTTGATCCAAACACTTTCTTGAGGTTTTGATTGTTTGAACACCTCAAATATACCATATATCAAGTGTCCAAACCTTCATCCTTCATCAAAAGTTCACCAATCTCATTTTGGCACTTCAAGTAGTTTGTTTCTTAAAGTTCAAGAAAGCACACAATACCAAAGACTTGGAATCATCATCTCTGGTTTTCTCAACATTCTTGGTGTGCTTAACTGATCTACAACAGGTATGTATCATGTATATGTCACTTCTTGCATATTTTCCATGACTTGGGCATTTTGAGTGATTTTTGTGAATCTTGAAGTAATGAAATGTATGGTGATTTCAATGATGTGTGTTAGTGTTTGATAAATATCTTGTCTCTATCAATGTGCTATCATGTCATGTTTGTTGAAATTAAATGATTGAGATCAAAAAAATGTAAAGTGGCTGTCATGAATGGTTTTGCCAAAACCTGCTATATGCTGCTAGTTTGCTTCATATTGTTGCTGTCAAAATATGTTTTCATGTATTTGCTGCTAATTCATCCATGTGTGTGCTGCTAGTGATGTTTGATATTGTTGCTGTTAGTTTGTTCATATGTGTTGGCAGGATTTGCTTCATGTTTTGATAATAGATTGCTTCATGTATTGCTGCTAATTGGTGTCTTTGGTTTGTGCCAAGATTTGTTTTCAAGCTTTGCTGCTAATTGTTTCATAGTGCTGCTACCAAAGCTGTTTGCAAAATTCAGGATTCTGTTTTAATTGCTTCTAACAGTTCTGTTATCATCATTTACATAAGAGCATGATCATGTGTTTGCATCAGTCCAACATGACTCAATTGACATTCTGAGCATATCCATGTGTGTGGTTTTGTTTTGCTGCCTTGCACCAAAGAATCACATATGAACCCAAACACTTGAAACCACACAAGCCACACACAATTTGTTTTTTGCATAAAACTTGCTTTCCATCAAAACACACCTCACACACACTTCACAATGACTATTTGGAACATGTGTATAGGTTCATCTTGCTGATTTGTGGTTTTGTTTTGAATTCACATAATGACATGAACACATGAATACACTAATCCACTCACTTTCTCATTTTTGAAACCAAGCATGGAATACTGTTTTTTTAATCATGCCAACATGATTCTATGATCATACACAACATGTTTATGCATTCATATTGTTGATTTGAGCATTGCATCAAAATATCACATGTAAGCACCAAATGTCACAAACACACACAAAGCCTCAAAATGTGATTTTTGCATAGAGCATGCTTTCCATCAAAACCAACAGCACCTACACCTTATATGGTCCATATGTAATGTGTTGAAACTTTGAATTGATAAGGCAAAGCATTGTATCATGATTTCACTCACTAGTTGCTTGTATTGTTCACATGCTTACATATGCCATATCATATTTTGAACCATGGTGTTTTGGACTTTCTCACTTGATCAAACATGATTAACATCACATGTATGAACTGTCCATACACTTAAACAAGCCAGAATATACTTGAAATGAGATTTGAGCATCATCATGCATGATTACTTGGACAATTTGCATATGACATGACGTTTTCCATACCAAGTGTTTTCTTTGAGATCTTAATGTTTTAATTAACTCATTATCAAACATATAGGCTGTACAAATGATTAGAACACTCTAATTTGATCTGGAACTACACCTGCTAATCATCATGCATCATGAACCATATTTTGCAAATTGCTCTATTCTCACATATCAGTGGGAGCATTCTTGTTTGTTCTTGATATTTTGGTATGCCAATAGCTTTGTAGGGTCATATAGGACAGGTTTAAATGAACAAAAGCATTGGAACTTGACTGAACACAAAAGCACACTACCACACACACATGACACATATCAAAATGCAACTTGAATGCTAAGTTTTCATATACTTGTTACAGATCAAATTTGTTCACTTGCACACACTTAATATGACATACTTAAGATGTTGTGATGATTGGTACAGCTCAAAACACTCAAAACTCAAAAATCATCTTGTTGTGCATTGTTATGTTTATGTGTTTTGCAACTTGAATATGACAGTCACATTTATGCATGCCTTGGTCTCAATTTTGTTTGCTACCTGTTGAATATCATGTATGGGATGTGTGTGTAAGCTTACTTGGCATTAAACATGTGTGTATCCAAGTGTTCATATCATTTTGCAAGCCATAAAGTCATGATTTTACCCCCTATCGGGTTTTGCAGAGGAATGTGAATTTCAAAAAACTAACATCACCATCCTCTTCCTCTCATTTTTCTACCCAATTTACATATAAAATTTGCCTCGATCCGATGAGCGGTTAGTGAGATACGGTATAAAACGTATTTGGTTTCGATTATGTATCCATGTCATTATGCATTCAAAACCATAACACATACCAGCTATCGTTTTTTTCACTAGGTAAACAATTTGGAAAAACCACCACCACCATCCTCTTCCTCTCATTTTTCTACCCAATTTCCATATAAAATTTGCCTCGATCCGATGAGCGGTTAGTGAGATACGGTATAAAACGTATTTAGTTTCGATTATGTTTCCATGTCATTATGCATTCAAAACACACACACACACCAGTCATCGTTTTTTTCACTAGGTGAACAATTTGGAAAAACTAACATCACCATCCTCTTCCTCTCATTTTTCTACCCAAGATCCATATAAAATTTGTCTCGATCCGATAAGCGGTTAGTGAGATACGGCATAAAACGTATTTGGTGTGAATTATGTATTTTTGCCCAGCCATGGAACTAAACCAAGCATGTATATTTATGGTTTCCATTTGATTAATGGATGTAACAGCCGCCCCAGCGGTAAGAACATGCGCGCAATTATACCTTTCACCACCATGACTAGAGTTCGATCCGGGTGGAGGTCGAACCCTTTTATTATTTTTCCTATTTTGTACATAAACTTCAAAAATTCGTAACTCTCTCATTTTTTATCGTTTTTCACCCGTTCTTTTTTCATTGTGTTTATTTTAATGTGTACTTTCATGTCATAATTTTATTTTCCATGTTTGATTAATTTTTCACCACGTTTGATTGTGCGCGATCCGCGCGTCAACGGTACTAACCCTATTTGGTTGCAGATGAAATTTAGAAGGTTTCCTCTTGTGTTTTCTCAGGAAAATTGATTGTTATCATATCTATATATGTTTGTCAACATGTTAGAATTTTTACCTTGAATTATTTTTATATTTATCTCATCTGTCTGTTAACGGTATTCCAGGTGCGAACTGTCGTCACGGTTCTCGTACCAGAACAATTGCTTTGATTGCCATCATTGCTTTTCATCCTTAATCTTTTTCTTTGGTTGTCACCATAATTGCTTTGTATAACGTTTTTATTTTATTTTTATCCCCAAGTGACGAAGCTCGTTAGCTTTCGTCCAGTTGCCGACAATACTGTTCCTCCAAAGGAAGGTCTGTCCACTTGACTGTCAATGTCTTGGACCAAAATCTCTGCTATCCCTTGACTTTGTTAAGTCACCTTAACCCTAGACTAGAAGCCTTTAGACTTTGCTTGAAGTCTAAGAAACCCACCCATACTAGGAGTGTTCTTCAACTAGAACCCTAGGAAAGAGTTCGTCAACTCTGTGTAAGAATCATCGTCATGATTTCTTACTTCCCCCTTTTACAATTTAGTTTAGGGAGTTTTGTCAAACTCCACACAAACATCGTCATGTTTGTTCCCCTTTGAACTTTGATCGTCATCAAGTGTTCTTTTCCCTTGTGAGGTGAACTACGATTGCTCTGATTCTATCCTAGTCAGGATACGTAGGCAGAAGGTGTGATACCTTTGCGAGCAAACTTAGAAAACCACTTAGGCCTTTTATTTATCTTATCTCAATTCCCAATCCTTAAACCATAGTGCACAATTCACAAACTTAGCAAGTAATTAAACAAAAGGTTCCTGTAGAGTACTACAGATATTTAGGGTGCTAATACCTTCCCTAGATATAACCAACCCCCAAATCCCCGAATCTCTTAAAGCGTTGTTATCACATCGCGCAAAAGGTTCTTTCCTTCTTTAGACCTATCCTTTGGATAAATTAAAGACCGGTTGTAAAAAGAAATACGGTTCAAGTTAATTAATAGCTTGATATCAAATTTTCACCGCAACAGTCGAAACCTTCACCAAGGCCCATTTGACCAGATTCTTCATTGGCTTTCTCAGCCATTTTGTTGTTGGCAGCCTCCAGGGCCGCTTGTAGTTTAGTTTTGGCCAAGTAGGCCGAAATTCTTTGAAGTGTTATGGCTTCAGTCATCATTGCTGAATTTGCTTCCCCATCCAGTGGGGTCTACTGGAAGTGTGCCAAGGTATGTGAGTTTCTCACCTGGTACTTTCTTATCCCAGCGGAAACCATCGACGAGATGTAGATAAAGTGAGTAGTATACTTCATCATTTGGTACAAACTCGAAATCTGTGGGAACATAGGGACCTATGCTAGCCAAGTGCTTGTCGAGTTGCCTTCGGTCATGGTGGTTTATGGGTGCCTTAAAATATCCTTGGTTAGCTTCGATATTTTCCACGATGCCATCTGGTCTCCATATGACAATCCTTTGATGCATTAAAGATGGCACTGCCCCAATGCCATGGATCCATTCCCGCCCAAGTAACAGATTATAGTTGGCTGTTGTTTCTACCACCATGAATACGGTTGGACGAGTGATGGTTCCGACTGTGACATCTACCTGTATGACTCCCTGGTCGAACCTACTTTGCCTTCGTAGTTTGACATAACCATGTTGTGTGGTTTTGTATCAGTATCATATTTGCCAATTTTATTCAACAAGAAATGTGGCATCAGGTTCACTGTCGCGCCACAATCCACCAAAATCTTATTAATTGGGACATTTTCTACCTTCGCTGTGATATAAAGAGGTTTCAAATGGTTTTTCATTCCCTCTGTGGGCCGTTCGAAGAATGCATTTTGTTCTTCCACACAGCCGTTATTCATAACATAGTAGCACACAGGCTTGTGTGCCGCCATCTCTCAATCTGTGTAAGTATCCAGATTTTCGACTACGAATATTCTGTCCAACTCCCTTAGCATTACCGACACTACATTAAAAAATAATTTCAAGGAATCGTCGGAGTCGGAATCAAAATTATCAGTCATTTCATCATCGACTCCAACTGGTTTTCTCTGCTCTTCGACTTGGGTAGGAAACAATCTGCGTCCTATAGGTGCTTTTCCAAATGTCTTCGACTATCCTTCTTTATTCTCGACAGGGGCATTGGTACTGGATTCTTCCTAGTTCCTTAGTGAACTTTCCCTGAGTGCTTTCCTTTTGTGCTGCTCCCGTCTCCACTGTGATCGAGACATAGGATTCTTTCCCTTGTAATTCTCAGATACATGGGCAGTTCTTGAAGACTAGAACTCCTTTCGATAACTAACTGAAGATCCTCGTTTTACCTCAAAGTTCTTCCACCTCTGCTGTCCTTGCTGTCTATCTTCGTTAGGTTTTATCCACTTACCATTAGAAGCTTCAGCAATGGGTTTGAAGCTGGTGGGCTTAGTTGTCGAGGGCCTAATGCGAGGCTCAGATCTCCTTTAGGGATTACCTCGAGTGTCGAATCTAGGTATATCCTTACTTTGTGTAAACCTCCGTGTTCCCTCTAGTTTCTGGGCAGATTTTTTGTCGAAGATGGCACTGCATCGAGGGCATAACATCACACTGGACCCTTTCCCCTGGCAAAGGTGGAGAAAATTGACAATTGATTCTTCCTGTTTTGGGTAAGCCTCTATAGTGAGTTCCTCTTGGTAGTTTGATTCACTATCCCCTATAGTTTCATGCTGGGTGATTTCTACCATACTGATGTCGACCCCTTCGACCAGATTCAGTTTCCTCAAGCCCAACTCCAAACCTTCAGTGGCCTGGTCCATCTCGATGAAGTGGTCAGCAGTTTCCTTAGTCACTATTGCCCACTCTAGATTGCCCTTGTCGTTTAAACTTAGATTATCATCAACCTGGTCTAGGTCGTTAGTGGCCACGTTTACACAATCCTCTTGTCCGAAACCCATGATAACTTTTTCCATTACAACCCCATCCATGAGACTCTCAGTAACCTCTACCATGTCGATCGAAAAATCATAGTCGTCAGTAGCTTCGACCATGTTGGCTTCCAATGGTTCTGTATAATGGGCATCTTCCATCTGCAAGGGGTCTGTGTCGACCTTCATCTGGTTGTTGGCCTTCTCCCCAAATTTCAGACGTCCCTCTTGAATTGCATTTTGAACGAGATCCATGAAAAGAAAACATTGAGACGTTTTATGACCCAAAAAATTATGGTATGTACAAAACCCTCTTTTCTTCCTTTGCTCTACAGACGACATTTTAGCACTAGGTGGCACTATCATTTTCCCATCTTTTACTAACAAATCAAAGATTTCATCATATTTAGTGATATCAAAAGTATATGTTTTCTTTGGGAACCTATCATTCTTTTCAGATTCGACAAAATTCTTCCCTTATGGGGGAGCCAGTACTTTACAAGAATAAGGTGGACCTTGTTTTAGTTCAGCAAGATCCACTTCGCTTTCATCGAAGTATAAGGGATCATCGCATACCCCTTCGACATTTTCATTGAATTCGACAAAAGCTACCTTCTTGTTTTTCTTGAACTTAGCCTTTTTGCCTTTAAGTCGTTCCAGTTGTTGAACTCGATCGGCCAGTTGAGCCATGTCCCTTAGGTACTAGATGTCCAACTTCTTTCTAATGGAATAGTTGAGACCCCCAGCGGCCATCTCGACCAACTCGTGTTCAGGGACCTGTGTGAAACACCTGGCCTTAAGTAATCGAAACCTATTAAGGTACTCTTCGATTGGCTCAGAAAACTTACGCTTTACACTAGCAAGTTCTTTTAGACTAATCTTGGTTTGCCCCATGTAGAACTGTTCATGGAATAAATGCTATAGATGGGTCCAATTACACACCATGTTGGGGGATAACGTTGTGAACCAAGTGAAGGCATTTTTAGTGAGAGAACTTGGAAAATATTTTATTCTAAGACTCTCGTCATTTGCTATCTCTCCGACCTCAATTAGATAATGGGCCACATGTTCGAAAGTGGATTCCGTCGTATCTCCTGAGAACTTAGTAAACTTGGGTACTTTCGTTCTAGGAGGCAACTTCGCCTGAAGGATATAATCCACTATTGGAGAGGTGTAGTTTGGTCGAGTGAACCCAATGTTCAAACCATTTAGAGCCATAATTTTTTCGACCATGGCTGCTAGATTATTATTGACAGCCACATTATTGCATTGAACCTGCTGGACGACATTGTCTGCGTCCTGGTTTCGATTCACTATAATTACTTCTGGGTCTCTTTCCCCTGGAGCATGAACCTGCTCTCTCAACGGTTCGACCCTAGGTGGTTCGACTACGGGATGACTAATCCTTTCCTAGATCTCCATTGCTGGTTGGTGTCCCAAGTCTTGTCGTGGAACGTTTGCTACCTGGGCCTGATTCCTGGCCAGGGGAGGTACCCCCATGAATTCAGCCAATCGTGTCAATTGTATTGCTAACTGTTGATTAGTGTGGGTCGTGTTTTGGATTAATGGTTGAAAGATTTCACCCCTGGTTTGGGACAGAGTCTGAACCATTTGCAAATTGCTTTCATCCATTTGTTGTCTTAAACACGCAACAGAGGTATTGGTCAAGTTAGGGCCTTGTGTCGAATACCCTAGGCTCGAACCTTGGGGATTTTGACCGATGTTCACGCCAGACCCTGATCCTTGTAATGGCGAAGCCATTGCATTATCTGAGAATATGGGGGGCGCATTCTGGAGCCCTTGCATTACAGTTGTGGGCATCCCATATGGGGGATTTCTTGGTGACTGCGAAAACCCGGAAGGAGCAAACTGTCTAGAAGCCAAACTTCCTCCCAACGACATTTGAGGATTCAACACCTGAGGTCCAATATATTCCAACACTGGCTGACTGTAAGGTCTTATTATGGTCGACCCAGTCCCAAGTACTGAAGGTGTTGGCTCTGGCCTCACAGGGTGCGCTGTTTGTTCTCCTGTTAACGGTATCGAAGGTGGGACTACGCCGTTCCCTGTTCTTTCACTAGAATCGTCTCCTTGCGGGTTAGGATTATTTGGATGATTTGCATCCGTCGCCATATTCCTAATGTTTCGTCTTGTTAGTCTCTCTTCGTTTATAGCGGTAATTCTACCACTTCTCAGTAACATAAAATGCACTTTTCACGAAAGGACCAATAAGACTATATTTTCTACAAATTTTGATTCTATGAAGGAATTTCTTTTTAGCACTGTACCACTGGGCGTGCCATTTTATTTTCCTTAAAAATTGGAAAGCAACCGCTGATCTTCCAAATCTAACTTTGGTGACTCACAGGATCGATCAGATTGATCCTAGGACAGTGCTAAAAAGGTTTTCTTTGGAAATCTATCTAAGTTTCACACTTTGACAATATTGGGGTGAAAGATTCTAAAAGGTATCTACTCGACTATAAGAGAAAAAGAAGATAAAGTTTTCAGCAAGGAAAAGATAAAAGCTTTAGAAAAAAGGGTTGAGAATGAAGACGAAGTAAAATGCATAGAAATGGGGAAGATTGCAAGAAAGATAAAGAAAGCTTCGTAAAGTTTAAACAAGTAAAATAAAATTCATTGGAAAGTAAAGGATGGTGTGTTTACATCACATGCATTCTCTTTGATACTCTCTTTCTCTACACTTGGATGCTTGGAGTAATTTTAAGATTGACTTGTACAACAGTAAATTACAACACATGAATTCTATGTCTAAGACCTCCTATTTATAATAGTAAAAAATAACTACCAATAACTTCCTACATCATCATCTTCCGCCACTTGTCTTGATGCATGGGTCCGTCGCCCACAGGGCGCAACATGTCCTCTTAGTCATCCAGCAAACGAAACCACTCCCTCCAATTCATTTGAATTTCAAATCTTTAGGATTACTACCAAGCAGTGTCACGGTCGAAGTCTTCATGATTTTCCTTAAGTCTTGCAAGTGTTTCGACTCCTCTTCCTCAAAGGTCTTAAAATTTTCGACCAGCTCTCACCTCTAGCAAAACTAATACTTCTTCCTTAAATATCTTTACCCTGCAAGAGGTGTCAAATTTAAGAGATAATAGAGACTCCAAGGTTCACGTGTTTATTTATATGTCTTCTTTGACAAGCAAAAGAATAGAGCCAAGACAACACATCATAAAGGCCATTTTTCACCATTTTTGTCTGTGGTAATCGGTTACCTGATTTTGAGTAACCAGTTACCCTGTGCGAATTTTTTGAAAATTGGGCAAATTCAAATTCTGCAGCATTTTTGGCACCAAATTCAAATATTGCAACATGAGGATATTCTATATCACTTCATTTTAATTCCCCTACCTTATCATGATTAATTCCCACCATACACCTTCACTAATCACCACTTGATCATTAATTTCCCTCCAAATTCAAATTCCAAGCCTAATTTTGATTCCAAACCAAATTCCAATCCACCCAATTTTCCAAGCCTAAATCCTATAAATAGAGGCCTCATTTCTCTCATTTCTTAAGCTTTTGATAGCCAAAATCACCTTGTCAAATTCCTTCTTGACTCCCAATTTTCTCAAATTACCAAATTCCCCAAAGCTCTTTCTTCCTTTGAAAGTTAGTAAGTTCCTCATTAGAACTTATTAATCTTTGAGTTAAACCTTCATCCATTCACTTTTCCATAATTAATTCTTGTAGATCAAGGCTTTAAAGTGTGGTTTGTGGATCTAGTTTGAAGAATTTTCAGATTTGGAGTGGTAATTTCTTGATCCACCATTGTTGTTCTTGATACATCTTCCACAATGTGATCCATTATTGATTCTTGTTCCTTGATCTTTGGATCTTGTAAATTATGTTCTATTGGTGTTAATTGTTGTTATTTTACTTGAACTTTCATGCTCAATTGCATCCTTGAGCATGAGGTGTTTGATGAAATGATTGATCAAGTTTATGCACTTTTTTTAGCCTTTTTACTTAGTAACGAGTTACCTGATATAGGGTTTACTCAGTGTTATTTTTGCTATTTTTCTGCTGTTTTAGCATAAGGTAACGGGTTACCTGATATAGGGTAAGCGGTTACTCAGTAATAATTTTGTCATTTTGGCTCTATTTTGGGACTGTTTTGGTTCCCACCTCTTCTTCTTCCATTCCCTTTTGATTTTGGCCTTGAAATACACTTTTAAAGGTCATTTTCACCTTTAAATTCATTGGAATTAGGGTGTAGATGAAGTTGGATAAACATTCATCAATTTAAATCTATCTTTAAAGTGAATTGTTCAATTCATTTTAGGTGCTTTGAGTTAATGATATGTTTAGTACTTTAATCCACCAAGATGAGTGGATGAACTTAAAGATGGAATGATCTTGAACTTGTAATTCAATTTGGCATTCCCTTTCCCCTTCTCATTTTTCTTTTGATCGATGAAAATCTTTGATATCGTTTGAACTTATTTCAAGTTCTTGATGAAGATGAGATCGTTACCTATTTTCTTTTCCTGCGACATTGCTTTCGGAGAGTGATCTACATATCACTTCTCTAGCATGAATTAGCATTAACATTGTTATTGAACGACCTCAGATAGTCGTGGTTTCTACATAAACCCGATTATCATTTCTTAACATAACGCTAAATTGTCCCTTAATCAGAAAGTGATCATTCGTGGCTCAAACTTATGTTTGAAAGTGCAAGTATGGTTGATTATTTGTCTTAAGTCCATCACCTATGAAGCTTGTTATTAGGAGGCTTTGATTTTATCAATCCTCTAATGAGTCTTCATCAACTTTGGCTTAAGTGTATGAGTTAACCATCATTGATCATTTGCTATAACGACTAATTACTAACTCACTAACGATATCATTTTACTAATTTTGTTTATGTTTCCTTCTTGCTCCCTATCTCTCTTTTATATTTATGCTTCATTATTATCATCTTATATCATATTATTGTTTATGCTTCCGTTATTTTTTCCTTTGTCTATTAGACACATGTTTATGTTTCGGCCTCTTTTCTTTTGTCCACTTGGATCATATCTTGTTCAAAACACTAATAAAGGATTAAACCTCTAAAAAACTTGGTGCTCTTAACTTTGTGGCTATGCTCTTGGACTATTCCTAGACCTTGGACCTTTGGACTTAGAATTAGGTCTCTTTACCTATACTTGGAGTGTTGTGGATCTTTGCCTTTATTTGGCTTGTTCATTTGCTTATGCTCAAGATGGATGGAATTATTTTAGCTTGCTATGGAGTGTGCTACAAGTTAGTTAGATCCTTCTTATCTCTAGATTTTATTTATCTTTCTAGCATAGTCACTTCGTCTCCTCCACTTCTTCAATTTTCAAAACCTTCCCCCTCTTTCAAAACCTTCTTGTTTTCAAAATTCAAAACTACTTTCACAATAAAACTTTGGCTTTTGTCAAGTGATTTTTAAACTTTGTTTTTTCTTAATAAAAGTCAATCAATGTTAATCATATTTTGATCAATTTCAAAAGATATAAAAATACAAAAGAAACGCATCAACTATTTTTGTGCCTTTGTGCACTTTTCATTTTAAAACTTTTCATAAAGTTTAGATATGAGTCATTTCCATAGTTGAGATATAATTCTCCTATTCCCCATAGTATTAAGATTTTGACATTTTCTACTTTGATGTTGAGTGATAGACTTGTTGATAATCCAAGCAAAATCTTCCATCTTTAGGTGATGCAAATGTTATCTTATACTTGTGGGCGACTAGTCGTAGTTTTCTCCTTAAAATGACGACTTATCTTTACATTTAAAATCAATCAAAACCAACAAAATTTTTTTTATTTGTACCATGAACTACGAGGTTTTGATCCTATATTGCACTTTGTGGGTACGTAGGCATGAGACGATAAGCCTCTCCAAACAAAAAAAAAAATCTTTAAAAAATATTTTTCTTCTCATCTCCTCAATCTATTTTTAAACAAACCATTGCGTAACCAACCCCTTACCCAGTTCTCTGTTTCTTTTATTCTAGTTTTAGAACTCTTTGGTTTTGTTCTCTCTTTTTCCTTTCCTTCTTTGAATAAAATAAAAGTGCAGTGGCGACTCTTGCATTTTTGAGTTAAGTTAATCAATAGCTTATACTCACAAATTTTACCGCTACATGGGCCAAGGATATCCATCCTCCACCAGGCGAACAGCCAAGGGGAGGAGAGCGACTTGAGCTCGCTCGGAAGGGTGAGGTACATGTCCCCGTGCCATTGGCACCTGTCGTACTTCTTCACATGATCCTTAGCATCCTACTACATCTTCGGTTAATAGTACCCTGCTCGCAAGGCGTTTCGGGAAAGAGACCTTCCCCCCAAGTGTTGTGCATTGATAGCCTCGTGGATCTCTTGCAAGATGCTCGGGGCTTGGGATTTATTAACGCATTTGAGGAGGGGAATCGATAATACTCTCCGGTATAACTTGCCCTCGAGCAGTATGTAGGAACAAGCTCGACTTTTGACTGTGCTGGCCTCCTTTGCGTCGTCTGAAGGACGTCCCGTGCTAAGTGTAGCACCCTAAAATTTGCCTTTCATTTTAATCATAACTGGCTTATGTTTCTCTGCATTTTGCATTTCCACATATCATAGCATTGGTTCTCGAGACATGGGATCAAGGTATTTCTGTGGCTCAGGGTTCCCTTTTATTGCAAGAGTCTAAACAGCAAACGTCAGAAGCTCCGACATTTATTTTGCCCAACGATCGAGCAGTCGATTTTATTTTATTCAGCAGGTTAATTTTCAGCTCATGAGACGGTGTATAGGATATCTCAGGAGTTCTCATAGTTACCATATTCAAGAGCATGTTTCAGAGGCATAACAGGGTTCAGAACAAGTGGCAACGGGAAATTGTACAAGATTCCCTCCATTTGGCGCCAAAAGTGGCATTTTTGAACAGGGTAACCGGTTACTGCATATAGGGTAACCGGTTACTTCAAGTGCAGTTTGCCAAGAAATTTGAATTTTCAGCATGTGCAATTTCTAATCATTCTCAACCATTGATTTCACTTGATCATATTTGGAAGGATCTAGAATTGTTTCCATTTTCATCATTTCCCTCCAAATTTCAAACACTCCATTCCTAATTCCACTCCTAATTTCCATTCCAAATTCTAATCCCCATTCTAAACCACATTTTGATTCCAAACCAAGAGTTTATTTAAGTGAATTTGCTCCAAACCTCACACATATAACCCTTCATTTTCACATTTCACTCTCATTTTGAGAATTTGCTCTCAATTTTCTCTCCACTTTTTCACTCCCAAAAACCTCCATTAAAGCTCTTTCACTTGAATTCTTTGATTTTTCATTGGAATCATAGAATTCTAGAGCTAAACCTCCATCATTCATCTCTGTTATCTTCAATTTATCACTCAATTTTTGTTTGGTTTTGGATATGAATTTGGAAGCTAGACTGAAAGTTCTTTTTGGATCATTTTTTATTCATCTTACTTGATCTTCATTTCTACAACAAGGAAGCTCTTGGATCTTAAGGAATATGGGTTTCTTGCTTGGATATGCTAATTTCAAGTGAATCAACACTCACCAAAGCAAATCTCCGCTTTGAAGGTTAGTAATTCTAGATCTAATTCTGTTTTGAACTTATTTGGATAATCACAATGTAGATCCATGGTTTTTGCTGCTTTTTAATCCATTTTGATGATTTGGATCTTGGTGATTGGTGATTTCAGTGTTTGATTGTGTTTACATGATGCTTGATCACTGTTTCTTGGTGTTAATTTCGTGCTTGATTGATATCACGTTCATATGGATGATTGGATAAGCTGTTGGTTGCTGAAAACTGATTTTAAAAGCTGTTTTTCTGGTTATGGTTCAATGGTAACGGGTTTCCTTATATATAGTAACCGGTTACTCAGTGTAAATTTCACGTTTTCAGGTTTTTTTCAATAGAGTAACTGGTTACCTTATTTTGAGTAACCGGTTACCACTGAGCCAGAATGTGATTTTCTTGCATTTTTCTTGCTTGTTTGGTGTCCTTTCCACATATAAACTTCATGGATCAATATGAACTTTAGGTGGATTGTTTTTGACATGTTTCATCATTCTTGAATGTTTGATGTCGATTCTTCGATGCGCAACTTTTGGTTTTCGCTTGATGTTGCTTGAATGATGAGTGATCATTTGCTTTGCTTGCTTGTGGCATCAATAATTGATTATCATTGAATGCTTGTTGTTGGATATTGTGATGCATGATTGCATTTGTTTCTGATTCCGATTTGATGCGTGTTCGTTTGACCGTTTGATCATCCATTTTTGAAATGCATACTTGATCTTTTCACTTCTTGTTGATGCAATGTTGTAGGTCATTTATGATTGTTTGTCAAAGCATGTTCATACTTGTATGATGTTAATCCATGATTGTTGTTTGCATTTGTTTAATTGCATACAAACATGCTTGCTGCTTTGTTTTCCACAGCTGTTCTTGCTCTGAACTTGCATGCTGTCTTTGCCTTGCTTGCTTGCTGCCTGGCTTTTCACACTTGTTTTTGTGCTAAAACATGTGTTGTTATATGCTGTCTTGCTTGTATGCTGGATTTTATTGCTGTCTTATGCAGGAGGCGCTATTGTAGCTGCTGTTTTTGGCTTGTTTTCTTGCTTTTTTTTCCTTGTCTTTGCATGCTCCCTTAGGACTCTTATTCCAATTTATTTTCGATTGAATTTGGAGTAAGATAGACATTAGGATTTTAATTCAAGAATGATAACAAGTAGGCTAGACCCTTTTAACCTCAAACTTATATCCATCTTTTACATGTTAACATTAGGATATAATCTCTTTTTGCATCCCGACTTTAGGACCACTTTGCATGACAACATTAGGGCCGAGTTTCCCTTAGACCTTCCATGCGTCTCTCTTCACATCTCAAAACACATTCTAACTCATCTAATAAATATGATGAACGTTGTGCGCCACAAGCCTTAAGCACATGGGAAGTGATGAGTTGGGGGTTTCTCCCCACTTGTCTAGAGTGTTTACTGTATGCCCTTTGGGTGATATGCGACGCATTCAGTCCTATGCCATAGTCTTTAGTGAAACGTGAATCACAAATTAAACTAATTCACTTCACTAAAACTCACAAACAAAAACTCAAACTCTTTATCCTTCAGGATTGTTGTTTCAAACTTCATTTTCAGAAAAGAGTACGTTACTTTTCTGTTCTACCGCAAACAAGCATCGACCCTAACTGCTGGAATGGGAACTTAACGTCAGTCCGAAAAGACACTTAACCATCCAGTGGTTTCGTTTATCCGAAATACGTTTGCTCTAATTTCTCATACCAGATGAGGATACGTAGGCACAAGACGATGATGTATTGGCGAACAACTTTCCCCCCATCACCCGTAGTTTTCCAAACTACGTTGACTCTGACTTTCCCATTGTACGAGGGAATACGTAGGCATAAGGTGGCGATGTCCTATCGAGTCTCTTTCTTTTTTTCATTTGTTCTCGTTTTTGTTTAGCTTTAGCTTATAGATAATGACACCCTTTGATAGACAACAAGCGTGGACCCCGTTGAGTTCAATGGACATGATGGGTGCTAATACCTTTCCCTTGCGTAACCGACTCCCGAACCCAAGATTTGGTTGCAATGACCTTGTCTTTTCCATTTCTTCAGGTTTTCTTCGATTGTTTCCTTTCCCTCTTGTTGGGATAAATAACGTTTGGTGGAGACTCTTCTGTTTTTCCGCCGGGTGTTTTTTGTAGTTGCGACAGCTGGCGACTCTGCTGGGGATATCGCTTCCCTATACGAGTTAATCCCAGCGCTTGTCTGTTGTGTGCCTTTGGGTGTTTACTTTTGTGCAGTTATTTGCTTTTATGTACATTATCTGTTGTATATTATTGCATTTGCATTTTATTGTTATCATATTATGTTGTTGTTGCTATGCTGTTGGGTGGATTGTTCCATCGAGAGATAAGCCCAATACCCAGGCTTAAGTATACACACATGATTATTGTGGAGAGTTGTGCGGGCTTGCATGTTTGGCATGCAAGAGCCCTCACAAAATTCGCGTTCAGACGGGGTTTTCTTTGGAGACATCCTATCCTGCGCATTTAGGGCAATTGAGGGGGTGTTGAATTAGAAAGCTAACGACTCTGGAGACCGTTCATTGGGAAGTCAGTTGAGACCTCCTCGATTGACCATGATGCCAAACTAGAAATGGTGAACATATCATTGTTTCTCGACCTGAGAGTTCGTGATACTGATAACCTGCATAGAATGTCGTACCGTCCAAGACTAGAACCCACATGTGAGAGGGGATGGGTTTTGGAGGAAACTTCAACCTTCAACCAACCCGGTTTTTTGGCTTTCATGTCAGAGCGGAATTTTGATCCTGAGTACTTCGGTCTTCTATCATCTCAATGTTCTTGTTTTCTGGGATTTCTTATCAGAGTAGAGTTCTGATTCAGTCAACAACACAACAACAAGTTTGAGCATTGGATACCTTGATCCCATATTTGCATTTGCATAATCATCTTGCATTTAACATTGCATGTCTGTGTATTTTACAGGTTCTCGTCTTTCCCTTGATTGTGGTCCTTGTTTTCTATTGAGATGGAAGCTGAGAAAAAGAAGACAAATTTGTATAAATTTCCGACGCCAGAGTTATGACCTTTATTTTGTATGATTTCCATGGCTGATCTTGGAGTTCTTGAGGTATTCATAAAGGATTATGGGAGGATCTTGAGCCTCGTCCAGAAGGTCATGAGCTACGAGCAGGGAGCCATTCTCACTTTATTGCAGTTTTATGATCCGCCGCTGTGATGTTTCACCTTCTCGAATTATGTGTTGGTTCCGACTTTGGAGGAGTTCGCTTTCATCTTAGGTGTTCCGGTCCAAGATGAAGTGCCATTCTTTCATTCAGAAGAATAACCCGATTTCGAGAAGTTAGCCGCTGCTCTTTATTTGAGCACATCTGAGTTGGTTGACCGTGTTGTCAGCAAAAATGGAGTTTCTGGCTTTACTTTATCTTTCTTGGTGGATAAAGCCCGTGATGTTTCCTAATATACCTGACTTTGTTGATTTGGATGCTTTTCGTATTTTCACTTCCAGGAATCCCGTACCTACTCTCCTAGGAGATTTGTATCATTAAGTACATTACAAGAATGAGAGGAGAAGAGGGAACACCGTTTCTTGTTGCACACCGTTTTTTCACAAGTGGTTTATCGATCACCTTCCTCGCGTCAGAGCTTTTATTAATACTGGTGTTACATCTGAATGGTCAAAGAGGCTTATAGGTTTAATAGAAAAAGATATTGCCTGGTTCAACTGAGATTTTCTTGGTCGTGAGCTCATCTTTAGCTATGGTAGTTTCCCTAATGTACCCTTGATAGGAAGAAAAGGAGGAATCTATTATAATCCTTCTCTTTTTGTCAGAAAGTTTGGTTATGCCTTGAGGGGATCTCCAAAGGAAGAATAAGTACATGAATCTCTTTACATCACTGGTGTAACTGATCATTGTATTCTAGCCAGATTTGTTGATGCGTGGAGTAAAATCCACAAGAAGGGAAAGCTTTCTTTGGGAGAAGGTGATTGTAGAGCCTATGACCCCTAGTTGGAGTGGATTCAGAAGAGAATTGAAAGGGTACTATTGTCGTTTCCTGTTGAAGAACCATTGCATACTTTGGTCATTTAGCAGCCTACAATGATCGACGTCTTGAGATACAATAAGATTTCGGCAGAGAAGGAAGATCTGCGCAAAGAGGACGAAGAGTTGAAACAGGAGATTAGCCAGCTGAAGCATGATAAAGGTGAAGCTGTCTACTTGGCCAAGGTGAAGTCAGAGTCATTGACCAAGTGGGAGAGAGAGCTAGCTGAGAAGATCAAGGTACACGAGCGGATCAGTCAGGATCTAAAAACCACCTACAACATTTTGAAACACAAGAAGGAGGATTTAGACAGAGCGTATCTGGAGATATCCAAATTCAATGAGCAATGGAATGCTACTTTGACCGCCAACAAGAACAGGGAGGGCCAGCTTCGTGCTCAGGTTGATAAGCTGAAGGTGCTACTCAAGGTCAAGGAGAAAGAAGTGATGGTGGAATCGTCCCGTAGGTACACAATTGAGTAGAAATACCATGAGACTTTATCAGCACTTGAGGAGCTCAAGATCCGAGCAGGTGTAAAGAAACCCAGGTTGGAAGATGCCTTTGGCGAAGATGCTTAGGAAGATTATTGTCATTGTATCCGAGATGTGATACATAAAAAGGACATTCTCATCAGAGAGTTGGTTGTCAAACCAAACCATCCAGATACGAAGATGATGCTTAAGGAGGCTCAGGCCTGGGGCAAAGAGCATGATTGCTGGGGAAGTTTTTCTTCTGATATGTCACAGTAGTTTTGTTGCTTTTGTATCTTGATCATCACCAGATCTGTTGGATGAGATCAATACCTTTTTTGTATTTGGATCTTTCTCATTTGTTGTTATGTATTGTCTAAGCTTTACTTGATATATGAGAAGATTTTAGTGGTATTCTTGTCCATCTCCGCTGTTCTTGTTTCTTAAAACTAGAATTAAGGGGGATATCTCCCTGTAAATACATAGACATGTAAGCATTTTGCATCTTGCATTTTCATTTGCATCACAGGTGTTCTCAGTGGCCTTTTGTTCTTATCTCTGCTTAGTTTTCTTCAGTAACAGGATTGAGGAGTTTAGTTTCCACATATATCCAACTCGAGGGAATAAACAAAAAGTAATGGATCAGGTTCAAGTTGAATTGCAGGAAGTCAGAGCTCGCATGACCCAGTTCATGGAGCTGATGTAAAATGTTGCTAGTAGGGAGGAACAATTGAGAACTATCGTCCAACTGTTGATAGCATGGGTCAACGAAGAGGGCGTTTTGCATGGAGGATTTTGTGTTATTCCTCCCCCGATTGATGAGACTGTTCCACAGGGTATTCCTACTGTTGTCATACCTCCGAGCGGAGGTGCTGCGAATGAAAATGGTAATGTTGCTGGTGGAAGTGTGTGCCTTATGCACGAGGCTGCTGGTCGTCATTGGGAAGATCACCAGGATGGTGTCTTTTCCATGAAAGATATAAAGGGTGGTTCGCCAACTGAAGTTGGCAGAAGGTTTAAGCTGAAAGGAGAAGATGAAGTCTTTCGAGAATCAGAACTCTTTGGGTCTTTATATGTCAGATCTTGGTCTAGTTCCTGGGGTCAGGATTCCTCCCATGTTTAAGGTACCATATTTTGACAAGTACAAAGGGACAACCTGTTCTAGAGTACACATCCAAGCGTATTTTAGAAAAGTGTCTGCATACCCCGATGATGAAAAGCTGTTAATGCATTTTTTCCAAGATAGTCTGGCAGGAGCGTCTTTGGAATGGTATATGGGACTTGAGAGAACTCATATCCGTAGCTGGAAAGAATTGGCTGAGGCTTTCGTTCGTCACTATCAGTATAATAGTGATCTAGCACCGAACAGGGTACAATTGCAGAGTTTGTCGCAGAAGAATACTGAAAGCTTCAAGGAGTACGCCTAGAGATGACGGGGTTTAGCTGCGAGGGTGCAACCTCCTATGGTGGAAAGAGAACTGATCGACATGTTCATGGCTTCATTTCCTGGTGTGTATTTTGAGAAGTTGATAGGCTACATGTCTACGGGATTTTCTGATATGGTAATGGCTGGTAAAAGAATTGAAAGTGGGATTAAGTCTGGGAAGATTCCAAATGATGGTGGATCCTCTTCGGGAGGAGCGAAGAAACCATATTCAGCAAACCCTAAGAGGAGGGAAAGGGATGCAAATGCTATTTCTCACAAGGGTAAAGGTAGAGCGCAATCTCGTTATCATCAACAAGTTGCTACTATAGCTATCCCGGCTGCATCTCAGCAACGAGTTAATGCACCACAACCTTACGCTACTAAACCCAGAATGGATGATAGGCAGTTTGAGACTCCTCCGATGCCGTATTCTTATTTGTTATAACATCTGTTGTAGTTGCAACTGATTCAAAAGAGGACTTTGGCTCCTCTCACTGGTACACCGCCTCTTGGTTATGATGCAAATGCCATATGCGATTTTCATTCAGGCTCCCCGGGCCATAGTATTGACAACTGCGAAGCCTTCAAGCATAAAGTTTAAGACTTGAGGGAGAAAAATTGGAAAGAGCTAATGCCGTTATTGAGGGAGAAAAATTGAATCTGATAACTGATGTTAAGGATTTGAAGACTCCGTTGAGTTTCTGAAGGATAGTTTATTGAAGAAGGGAGTGTCTCCGGGGTGTTCTACTTATTGCTCAGAATGTAAAGCGCAACCTAAGGGTTGTGATCTTTTGAAGAAGGGTATTCAAAGAATGATTGAAGAGGGTTGTTTACAATTTGACAAGGTTGTAAGAGAAGACGTTGAGGATAAGGTGGGTGTCGCTACCGCGAAAATAAGGTGCCGGCAAAACAGAAGAGTCACCACCTTTCGTTATTTATCCCTCGGAACGGGAAAGGAAACAATCGGAAAAACCTGACGAAAAGGTATAAGACAAGGTCATCGCAACCATCGTTTGGGTTCAGGAGTCGGTTACGCAAGGGGAAGGTATTAGCACCCCTCACGTCCATCGTACTCGATGGGATCCACGCTTGTTGTGTTTATCTGACGGGTTTATTTTATCTATCTACCTATCAAGGCTGGCTTAAAAAGAAAAAAAATGACTCGGCAAAGCATCGCGCTTTATGCCTATGTATTCTCATCAGAGAATGAGAAATCAGAGTCAACGTAGTTCGCCTAACTACGGGTTACGGGGAAGGTGGCTCGCCAATACGTCAGTATTGTGCCTACGTACTCTCAACAGGTATGAGAGATCAGAGCTTACGTAGTTCGGGATTCAGATTCATCTGTTTTATCGAGTAGGGTTAACAAACAGTTCCAGCAGTTTGGTGTACGCAGGTCGACCCTTGGAGACTTAGGCGTTACCGTTTGCGGTAGAATTGGGAGTTAACGACACTCTTTTCTTCAGAAAAGCTTCCTTTGACTTATGGGCCCACGGGGCAAAAAGGTTTGAAGTTTGTTTTCTGTCTTTTACGGAAGAACTGTTTTTTATGGATGTTTGGAACCAATATCGCACTAGAGACTATAACCTGAGAGTGAATGCGTCGCATGTCACCCAAAGGGTGCCATACCAAACATCCATACTGTTGAAAAGAAACTCTCCAACAATCCTTTCTCAGATAGCTTAAGGCTCGTAACGTACGACGTCAATTAACCTTTATTACTGTATTTTAATTTGTTTTGAAATGAGAAGAGAGAACGAACAGGTTCAACTAAGGGGAGACTATCAAGTCCTAATGTTGTCATGCCAAGGATTCATCCTACGGTTGAGGTTTGAACCAGGGAACTCCTAGAAGTTATCATGCATAGGTTTCAACCTAAAGTTCTAATCATCACTTCCTTATCAAAGGAAGTGAGATTCCTATGGGATCATGTCAATGATAAACAGAAATAGATAAAGCATCAGCTGAAATAGTAAACAGTAAACGACTGTAAAATGCATGCAATGCAAGTGAGGGAGGAAATGTGTGTGGGGCATCAACCTCCACAAGCTCATCTCAACCTCAAGCCAAATATGAATAACTGCAATCATACAGGAAGAAATAACATGCTATCAAGCAAACACAATAGTTGCAATCATACAGAGGAAATAAAATGCTATGCTATCCAGCAAACAACAAACCACATAGGCAAGGGAGCTGGGCTCTACCGAATACCCGCAAGCAAAGCCATACAGTAAAAATACAAGCAGAGAGAGCAACTCAACCTCTAGTGCAATCATGCTCCTAGCTTAAATCAATCTAAACATGAACTTATTCTAATGCATCAAGCAAATCAAACAAGTCACATCAATACAGTTGCACAGCAAGCAAACAGACAGGAAAAGAAAGCAGATCAACCACTCCCACAACTTCACAACCAAGCTCTCCTGACATCAGTTCAGTCCTCCATCTTCAACTGCTCTTCAAGGCTACCATCTTCAATAGCAAATATCAACTTGCTCCTTCAAGCTTTCATCACCTCACACATAAGTATCAACTTGTTCTTCACCTTCTTCAAGCTTCAGCTCCAAAACAGACTCCACCTTCAGGCTTCAATCCCAATAGCAAGTATCAACTTGTTCCTTCATGCTCTCAATGCACCAAACACACAAGTATCAACTTGTTCTCCAACTTCAGGCTTCAGCTCCTCATTTGGTCTCAGCAGGATCCCCTTCACAGGTGTCAACTTGCTCTTCTTGGTCTTCAAGCTTCAGCTCCCATGGCAGTCTTCAACTACAGAGAAGTATCAACTTCTAGCATCTTCAATCTTCTAGCAAGGAACTCCATCCTCTAGCAAGGGAGGAAGATTCATCTAACAAGAGCAGGGTTTGGATAGTGGACAGCAGAGTGAAGACCAAAGGTCACCACTAAGCACTCCATCATCAGAGAAAGGGACCCTCAAAGGTTCTACCAACTTGTAAAGAGCCACACATCCTACCGAAGGAGGGATGAGGCCTTCACAGGGGACCTTGGATCATAGGGAGGAATGGAAGTGATCAACACCTTCCATGTTTATGAAAGAAGAGAATCTATCTAGAAGCTCTGCCTGTAAACCCTAATCTTAACACCTAATCAACACTACACCAAAAGAAGGGAAGATCTTCACATCCAAGCTTCTTTAAGCACTCCACTGCATCTTCAACTTGCTTTCATCATCCACCAAGGGTAAAAACAACACAAGCTTACTCTAAGGGAACCTAAGGGATTAATCTAGTCAAATTAGTGCATTAGAATCATCCAAAGTTAGCACCTAAACTAAAATCAAACAAAAATAGTAAACTACATTGTAAATTCCTATAAAAATTCCTAAGGGACCCTAATTCAATCATGAATCTACCATACAAAATTCAGAGGTTGAGTCACTCACCAAGTTCTAGATATAAAACCTAAATCATAAGGTATTAACCATAAACCCTAAAAGTGGATCTCCTAAAGTTTCAACCTAAAAATACCACTTAACTACATCAAAAAAATGTGAGAAAAATCTAGGGGGAACATGCATATCTATGCTAGCTACACACAAAAAATCAAGGCAAGAATCATCACCTAGAGGGAGAAATAAAATGGACAAAATCATAACATCAATATTTCAACATTAAACACATATGAATCTAAAAAAAATGCAATAAAATGAAAATGCATGAAAAATGGAAAATAAAATCATGACAACATTCTAAACATTTTGAATTGTATCTACAATTTTCCTCAAGATTTAATCTCAGCCTTTACTATTTTTTTAGAATTAAAATCAAACAATCATGAAAACAAGAATTAAAAGGAAATAGAAAATAAAAGAAATGAGGGAAGGGGTGCAGTCAGCAACCAACTCAGTTAGTCTCGCTTGGGCCCAGCGAAATGGGGGGTGTGCATAGAAACTGGGCGCTAGGCCCATCTGAATATCAATTCAGTTTAAGGGGAATAACCAGGGGTGGGGTGCATTGAGTAAGGATTTGCCTTGTAAATCTCATGCTGGGCCTGGAAGAGGGGTGTTGATAGCACAGAAGAATTGAAGTCCAACGCACATAACAATTGAATTCAGTTTTACAATTAAAAGAAAACATACACGCGAGGATCGAACTCGCGCGCTCTTGGTCCATGCAGCTAAATGAAAAGGATGGGATTCTCACTAATGCCAAACGACCGTGTTTTAGGGGAGGGGGACGTGGCGCATTGAAGGCGCTCGGATTGATTGACTAAGTCTTGTTTTCATCGCGAACGAGTGGTCCAGATTGTGTCTTCTACCTTTCAAATGTGCAAGAGGAGGGGAAAATGCAGAATCCGGCGAAGGCGGCCGGAGTTCCGCCAGAAAACCTCACGACACCCTAACTATCTCTATACTCTACCATTTCACATGATTTATTAACCAAAGTTGCTCGAATTTTCACAAGGAATTCAACCATACCACTAGTTCAAGCTAAAAACGCATGGTTTGCAAAAACAAGATCTCAACCGAAAATGGCATAAACCCTAACTTGTCTCTAACCATCAAATTAATTAACCAGAATCCATCTACATCCTAAGGGGAACTTAACCACATGCTTCTAATGGATTAAAAGTGCATAATCAGAGAGATATTTCAAGAAATTAGAACCAACCTTGAAGCTTGAATTGCAATGGTTATGCGCCTCAATTCTCTTCCAAACTCTGCAGAATCCTTCAAGGAGTAATGGTGGACGATTCTTGATGCTTAATCCTGGTTGAAACTTCCTGATTCTCCAAAACAATTTTTCAACTTTCAAGCTTTTCTTTCACCTCACTCCAATGGCTTCTCAACAGAATTCTGCACTAGAACCTTCCTATCATGATCCAAATCCTATTTATAATGTGTTCAGATGGATATGAGGCCCAAACTAGGCCCAATTATGGATTTTGGATCTTCACTTTTCCTTCCAAATTTCAACATGGATGTGTGCCTTCAAGCCTTACTCATGCTCTACCAAACTTCCAAACCATTTACTTAATCATTAAGGAGTGTAATGAAATGGTTTTCTTCCTTTGGTTTCAACATATGGAATGTATATGATGTGTTTCTTACTTGTGAAGTAACCATCCAAATGACTATGTTATGGACCTCAAATAAAAAATGTGGCAATGCCAATCTTTCTAAAAAATCAATTCCATTCAAAATGACCACAAATTTGACTTGGAAACATGCTAATCTCATTTATTTTGAATTTTCTCATTTTAATTCATTAAAATGGCTTTTATGTGAAGTTTCTTCAACCAATGCTTGATATAATCCACATCAATGAACACTTGATGTTTAGACAAGCTAAAAACACCATTTTGAACAACTTTCATCTTGAACAAAAATCCATTTGAGACCTCTAAGTTGGTGAAAATGGCCTATGATCACAAATGACCTATAATCACCAAATGTCCAAAATACCCTTGACTTGTCCAAGCCATAAGTTGAGTTATACAAATCCTATCAAGGACTTCCAGTACTCTCTAGAAATCTAAGAGAATAAGGAACAACATTCATGTTGACCAAAAGTTCATACGAATCATCCTTATAGGACAAAAGTTTCATGCAAGTTGGGTAACTTTCAAGCTCCAAATTCACATACCTCAGATGACTTGTAACTTGTCAAAGCCATAACTTGAGTTCTACAAATCCTATCAAGGACTTCTAGAACTCAAATTAAAGCTAAGACCATGCTCTACAACAACCATGTTGGGGGAAAGATGAGATGATAATCACATCTTGAGCTAAATTTCCTTGAAGATGGGGGTCAAACTAGGGGATTTTACACTGTCAAGCCTTAGAAACCCTAGCCTGAAACTTCTCAAACTCTTCAATCATGATGAGTTGACCTTGGACTCATCCTTATAAAATCTCAATGTATCAATCCATGATCACATGGCTCTTGGATTAGGTCTCAACCTTCTTCAAATCATCAGTTGACTTAGGGTTGACCCAGTCAAACCCTAGCTGCACCACTCATGGATGAGGCTTCTTGCACAATGACCTGTCTAGGCCTCAGTGATCTTCAACACTTCTCATGAGCTCTCTCAAGACCTCAAGTCTAACTTCATGGCTTCAGAATCATCTGATGACTTCCCACAACTCTCAAGTTAGGAGACACACCCTCTTGGCTTCAATCACTCTCTCTGGGGATCTTTTAACTTCTCTGACAAGGATATCAACCCTTGAGCACCTGAATAACCTTCTTAGCTAGCTTCATAGTCTTGTATAGCTCTTGACTGGTAATCATACCTCTTGATCTCCTGCATACATGTCAATGAAATGCAAATGATAATGCTAATGTGCATGAAATGAAACATAAGCTAGGTAAAGAAATGTTGGGCAAATTTTGGGGTGCAACAGCTGCCCCTATTCAAGTGGCTTGGACCTGACTGGGTGAGAAGCGAACGACTCTCACACAATCAAGGTAGAAGACGGTTGAATACCATCAAACCCGGAAATTTGCCAACCGCACAAGTACACGGTACTCTGATGGGGACAACTCTTCGGAAAACTGAAATAATAGTTGCACGGCAACTAGCTGGAGAAATGCTGATCTGGACCTCCTTCAGGATGATTCCCTGATTTATCTGGTATTATTGCATCCTCAAATCATCGAGGGATCACTAGTTACACGGTAACAGGCGATCTTCCACCGCCAAAGTAAGTGATACTTTGATTGGTAGGCACGTTTTCAAAACTGAGCATGGAAATTTTGCTGGGGAATTGGTCACACGGTAATTGGTGAAAGGTCTAAGCTCAAATCTCCATCAGGATGATCATCTGATTTTGCTGTAGATCTTCGCCCTCAAGTCATCAAGGGGTCACCGGTCACACGGTAACTGGTAATGAATGGTTGATTATGCCGTCAGGCGCTCTGCGTCACTGCGGCAGAATTCCTTATCGTCACCTATGGACTCATCGTGTCGCTAGGCACGTCGACAACATCTTTGTCGGACTTCATCAGTAAGTCAATAAGGGATCACCGGTTATTCGGTAACTGGTGAGTGGCTACTCTCAAATCTCCATCGGGATGATTATCAGATTTCGCTGCAGCTTCTTCCTCAAGTCATCAAGGGATCACTGGTCACTCGGTAACCGGCGATACATAGCTGATATTGCCGTCAGGCATTCTGTGACACTGCGGCAGAAGGATTCCTTGGGACTCATCAGGTCATTAGGAACTTTTTTAAAAAATCAAGTTAATTATGCCGTCGGGCATTCAAAGAACATCTCGGGCGTCAGCCGGACTTCGTTAGCAAGTCTGAAATAGCATCCTCGGTCAATCATGAACCCAATAGGGATATCTAAACTATTGCCATCAGGCACTCCGCGTCAGCTGAGAGAACTGCGTCGACATCACAGTTGGACTTCGTCAATAAGTCTTAAAATGGGATCCTTAGTCATTCACGAATCAATAAGGATACACAATCTTTTGCCGTCAGGCACTCTGCGTCAGCTATGAGAACTACTTCAACATTGTAGTTGGACTTCATCAGTAAGTCAGAAGATTTGGAACTACTGCCAGAGTTCAATCATCAAGTCTTCAAGGAAATTTCAACTTCCCTGTTGAAAACATGCTGGGGATGACACATCTCCGCTGGGGATTCTGGAGAACTATCAAATAACTCTGCTTCGGGGGATTCAGAAATCATTCTGGACAAATAAACTCAGCTGAGAAAATCAAGAATCATCTTGAACAAATAACTCCGCCGGAGACTTCAAGAATCGTCCCGAACTAATAACTCTGCTGGAGGTTTCAGGGATCTTCCTGAGCAATCACTCTGCCGGGGACTCTAAGCATCAACTTGAGCAACCCTCTCTGGCGACTTCACTGGGGATTTTAAGAATCATCTTAAACAATCAACTTCGCTGGGGAATTCAAGAATCATCTTGAGTAAACCATTCTGCGGGGGAACCTCTGCAAAACAAGAACGGTAACGACCTAGCTCATGTTTCGTATGCATATGCTTCGACAATGGCGTAATGCTCCACGCAGTGGAAATGCTACGCGTTTAGGGTAAATTCTATGCAATCATGCAAGATGCTACGACCCCATCAGCAAAATAAATGCTGAAGGGAGAATCCTCCTGTCAAGGAGAAGGAACCACTCTGGTGGAGAGGAGGAATCATCCTGCCGAGGAGAAAAAGTCACACCAATCTCAATTGGACTCCGCCTGGGGAAATGATCTTCAGTTGACTGCTGCAGGGGAATAAAGCTCTCTGAGAACTTGGACTCGCTCAACCGGGTATTCAAACCACAAACTGCTGAGGAAACGATATCAGCCGCAGAAATAAACTGCACAGCCATCGCGGCAAAACTTTTCTGGGAGATAACGACTCCGATGGGGAAAAACAGCCTCAGCTATTCAACACTCTACTGGGGAAAACCAATCATGGCTTCGACGACTTCCAAGGACTCGGCTCTCTTGGGGAACTGCAAACTCGGCTGGGGATAGGCAACCAGATGCTGGAATAAATCCTACCTGCCGTGGAAAGTACAACTCTGTGGGAATTTCAATTCCGCTGGAGACTTCAGTCTGTACTATCGAGTGCTGCACACTTTAGCGTATGACTCAGCTGGGGAGATGACGTTCCTTCAGGATACATCTGATTGGGGAGAGAATCTGCTATGCTTGGGGAGACATATCAATGCTCTGCTTGGGGGGACATAGCAATGCTCTGCTTGGAGAGACATATCAATGCTTTTGGTCTTATGTTCCGACTCCACGGGGAGGTGCTTCTGAACTTGCTGGGGGAAGAAGGAATCATCCTACTTGGGGACGCATACGACGTACTGCCTGGAATATGCTATACCTGTAACAACACAAACAAACAGACAAGATACCCTTCTCAAAGGGACCTATCAAGGTTATCATCTTGTGACAATGTTCATGTAATTCATTGTTTCAACAATCAGTGGCCTAGGCCAGTAAGTTTATGTATGTGCATTTTATCAAAAACATCGGCGTTCTCTTTCGCAAACAAAACAGATAAATGCTAAACAAACAAACAGAATTGATGAATAGTATATTTTTTATTGATGATGAACCCCTGAATGGGTGAAAATGTTTTACAACAGATGCAAGCTCCTGGAATGAGGAAGCTGCGCAAATAGAACGATAAATATACATCAATATACACACAAATATCGGCAATGTGGCGTAGACGAACACCATGAGTTGATCCCTCTATGACCCACTCGACTTCGATACCTCTCCGACGCTTCAGCTTCAAAAGAGATTGATTCAGATGAACGGCCCTCAGGTCTTCCAAACCACAAAACAATGAGAGTCCACACGCAGAACGTAGTCAATTGCTTTTTTCAAATCCCTAACTTTTGCCTGAATCACCCTTTCGGGTTTTCGATTCACCGGGATACCCTTTTTTTCCAAAGTCGCCCTTTCGGGTTTTTGACTTTGCGGGTGTACATTCTTTTCTTTATATCCCTAATTTTTGCCCGAACCTTTTTCCTTTTTTATGGTTTGCCGGGATGCCCCATTCTTGCCTGGATATTCTTTTTCTTTCCAGCGGGTCATTTTTTAAGCAAAGTATTTTTTAACTACGTCCGCGTTCACCGGGGATGCAAAATCTTCGCCATCCATCGTGGATAACAACAAGGCTCCTCCCAAGAAGACCTTGCTGACGACGTACGGACCTTCGTAATTAGGAGTCCACTTGCCCCGGTGATCGGAGTGTGGAGGAAGAATCTTTTTCAGGACGAGATCACCCGTCTGAAAGCTTCTAGGACGCACCTTCTTGTCATCAGCTTTCTTCATTCGGCTTTGGTACAGACGACCATATGCAATCGATGCTAATCTCTTCTCGTCCATCAGGCTGAGTTGGTTTAGTCGGTTCTTAATCCATTCTGCCTCATCGAGTTTCACATCAACCAAAACTCGTAAAGAAGGGATCTCAACTTCTAACGGTAGGACAACTTCCATACCGTACACTAAGGAGAAAGAAGTCGCCCCGGTTGATGTATGTACCATCGTACGATACCCGTGCAGTGCAAATGGAAACATCTCGTGCCAGTCCTTGTAGGTCACAACCATCTTCTGCACAATCTTCTTAATGTTTTTATTGGCCGCTTCAACGGCGCCATTCATCTTCGGCCGGTAAGGAGATGAGTTGTGGTGTTCAATCTTGAAACTCTGGCACAGCTCCTTCATCATCTTGTTATTCAGGTTCGAACCATTATCAGTAATGATCCGCTCGGGGATTCCGTAACGACAGATGATGTCCCTCTTTATGAATTTAGCCACCACCTGCTAGGTCACATTAGCATATGAGGCTGCCTCCACCCACTTGGTGAAGTAGTCGATAGCTACTAGAATGAAGCGATGACCGTTAGATGCAGTGGGCTCGATCTTGCCTATCATGTCGATGCCCCACATGGAGAACGGCCACGGGGAGGACATGACATTCAACGGGCACGGTGGCACGTGAATCTTATCAGCATAAATCTGGCATTTATGACATCTCTTCGCGAATTAGAGCAATCCGACTCCATCGTCAGCCAGTAGTATCCTGCTCTCAGGATCTTTCTCGTCATAGCATGCCCGCTGGCGTGTGTACCAAATGTGCCTTCATGGACTTCTTCCATGAGCATACTCGCTTCTTTCTCATCTACACATCTGAGTAGCACGAGATCGTGGTTTCTTTTATACAGAGCTCCATCAGGATTGAGATAAAAATTTCTAGACAGTCTCCTCAGAGTCTTCTTATCCTGGGTCGACGCTCCCGCAGGATACTCCTTAGTCATAAGGAAGGTCTGGATATCATGGAACCATGGCTTGCCGTCGGAGGCTTCCTCGATCGCAAAGACGAATGCAGGTCTATCAAGACGAGAAAGGACAATTCTTGGAGCTTCATTCCAAAAATTGACTTTATACATCGAAGCCAACGTGGCTAAGGCATCAGCCATCTGATTTTCAGCCCTGGGCACATGATGGAGTTCCACTCGATCCAAGAACGGAAGCAGCCTTCTGGCATAGTTCATGTACGGCACCAAATTCGATTGGCGAGTCTCCCACTCCCCTTTAATCTGGTTAATCACAAGTGCCGAGTCACCATATACATCTAGGTTTTTGATTCTCAAATCAATTGCCTCTTCTAGACCCATGATGCATGCTTCGTACTCCACTTCGTTATTGGTGACCGGAAACGTCAGTCTCGCAGTGAACGGGATGTGGGATCCGTGGGGAGTCGTGATGATCGCCCCTATGCCACTTCCGTAAGAGTTAACCGCCCCGTCAAATATCAATTTCCATTGGGATTTCCTATATGGACCCTCGTCGGGCAACTGTTCATCGCAATCTTTCGCTTTAAGAAACATGATATCCTTATCAGAAAATTCAAATTTCATCGGCTGATAATCCTCGATCGGCTGTTCGGCAAGGTACTCAGACAATACCCTTCCCTTGATGGCCTTCTGGGAAACGTACTGAATGTCATATTCTGTCAAAACCATTTGCCATCTGGCAATCCTTCCCGAAAGCGCTTGCTTCTTGAAGACGTACTTGATCGGATCCATCTTCGAAATTAGCATGGTTGTGTGATTGAGCATGTACTGTCGTAAATGTTTGGCAGCCCAGGCTAGTGCGCAACACGTTTTTTTCCAGCATCGAGTAACGAGATTCACAATCTGTGAACTTTTTACTCAAGTAGTAAATGACATGCTCTTTTCTGCCCGTCTCGTCGTGCTGACCGAGAACACACCCCATACTATTCTCAAGAACTGTCAAGTACATGATTAAGGGTCGTCCAGCCACTAGGGGTATCAAGATCGGAGGTTCCTGTAGATACTGTTTTATCTTATCAAATGCCTTCTGGCAATCCTCGCTCCAGATAATCGCCTGATCTTTCTTTAGTAGTTTGAACATCGGTTCACACGTGGCCGTGAGCTGAGAAATGAACCTTGCAATGTAGTTTATTCTACCCAAGAAACCACGAACTTCTTTTTCGGTTTTTGGCGCTGGCATTTCTTGTATTGCTTTTATCTTCTCAGGATCAACCTCGATGCCTCTTTCACTCACGATAAACCCCAGTAGTTTTCCAGACCGTACTCCGGAAGTACACTTATTAGGATTCAGCCTCAACCTGAACTTCCTAAGCCTCTCAAAAAGCTTCAGCAAATTGACCAGATGTCCCTCCTCCGTTTGGGACTTCGCAATCATGTCATCAACATAGACTTTAATCTCATGATGAATCATATCATGAAACAAAGTGACCATTGCTCGTTGGCAAGTGGCCCCTGCGTTCTTCAGACCGAAAGGCATTACCTTGTAGCAAAATGTTCCCCAGGGTGTAATAAACGTAGTTTTCTCCATGTCCTCCGGCGCCATCTTAATCTGATTGTAGCCGGAGAAGCCATCCATGAACGAAAATACGGAGAAGTGAGCTGTATTGTCGACCAACACATCGATATGGGGGAGCGAGAAATCATCTTTAGGGCTCGCCCTATTCAAATCCCGATAATCGACGCACACTCGCACCTTACCGTCCTTCTTCGGTACAGGCACTATGTTGGCGACCCACGGAGGGTAAGTAGTGACCGCCAAGAAGCTAGCATCAAGCTGCTTTTGTACTTCTTCTTTGATCTTAACGGCCATATCTGGTCGTGTCCTCCTAAGCTTCTGCTTAACGGGAGGACAATCTTCTTGCAGCCGCAAGTCGTGGACCATAATGTCAGTATCAAGTCCGGGCATATCTTCGTATGACCAAGCAAAGACGTCACTATACTCTCTTAGCATCTCGACCAATCTCTGCTTGATATCACTCTGCAGCGCAGCTCCTATCCTGATATTCCTGACCAGTTCTTCAGAACCCAGATTCACAATCTCAATCTCTTCCTCGTGAGGCAGAATAACTTTCTCTTCTTGTTTCAACAAGCGGGCCAACTCTTCGGGAAGGTCTTCGTCTTCATCAATCTCTCCTTCGACTTGATAGATCGGGCAATCGAAGTCGAAGTGAGTCGTAGAAGGTCTAGAGTCGATGTCATCTGCTATGTGGATCCTGCAATAACAAGGGTTAAGCTTAAAAAAAGGATATGCAGGTTAGCACAAACCCCATTGCCATTTTATTGTTTTTCAAAACAAATACAAAACAGGAATAACAGAGATCAAAACATTTGAATACGAAGAAAAACGCCTTTTGATTTATAGGTAAAATGCATGTACATAATCAAACAAGGCCCTGACAATAAAACCACTATGCCCCGGGTAAGACATAGGGTTGTACAATGATTGGAGAAAGTAAATCATTACTCTTTCCCTGTCACTTGGATGGTATCCCTGATGGACTAGTTGTTGAGGCTCTGGCCTGGTTTGCTTGGCTGGATCCAGGAATCCAGATCGCAGTCGCTGTCTTCGCCGTCTTCAGACACTGCGTTGACACTTTCAAATATCACCCCGCCACTGGTAAACTGGATCGACCCTTTACCTCGCGACGCGCTGCGAGAAGAGGAGGCTTCAGCCGCCGGAGAGTATCCTAACCCAAACTTGTCCTGTTTGTTAGGCATTTCTAGAATCTGCCCCCAGCCTGGGGTGGATTCAGCCTGAACAACGGCCCGGGCTTCCTTGAAGGAAGAGAGAGTCATCTCTGGTTTTTCAGTTATTACAGGAGCCACGTTCTTGACTTTAACAGCTTCGAATGCCTGACATAGGGTTTCGTGGATTTCCCCATCCATCTCAACATACTTGAAGGACGACAAATGGCTCACCATTATGTCTTCCTCGCCACAAACAGTTACGGCACTACCTCCAACAACGTACTTGAGCTTCTGGTGCAACGTGGAGGTTACGGCGCCAGCAGAATGGATCCATGGCCGGCCTAAGAGACAGTTGTAGGCGGGCATGATGTCCATGATATAGAAGACTGCGTCGAATGTTTCCGGCCCCACTTGGATTGGTAGCGTCACCTCCCCGAAAACATGACGTTTGGTTCCATCGAACGCTTTCACCACCAGATCACTGGGTGTGCAAATCAATCCTCGAGTATCTAACTTCATCAATGCTTTTTTCGGAAGAACATTGAGCGATGACCCTGTGTCCACCAACACATGAGACATAATTGTTCCTCTACACTCTATCTAGATGTGCAGGGCGCTGTTGTGGTTTCTTCCCTTTGGCGTCAGCTCCAGGTCAGTGAACCCTAACCCGTTTCCAGCATTCACGTGGGCTACGACCCCTTCTAACGGGTTAACCGATATTTCCTGCGGTACATACGTGGCATTCAAAACCTTCAGCAGCGCGTTGTGATGTGCCTCAGAACATAGCAACAAATTCAGGATGGAAATTTTCGAAGGTGTTTGATGGAGGTGATCCACGATCTTGTAGTCACTCTTCTTAATCAACCTCATAAACTCTTCAGCATCCTTAACAAGTAAGTCCTTTTCTACCCCGCAAGGGGTTTTTTCAACGACTTTACTCTTTCCCTTATCGGTTATATTATCTTTGTCCGCTTTGTCCGCCACAATCTCGGGTGAAGCAAATACTCTTCCGCTGCGAGTGATTCCGCCAATGCCCACTAGGTTATCCACAGACGACCCAGATGGTTCCAGTTCCAACTTCTGTCCGTTACAGTAGACGTCTGCCCCATAATGCCATGGGACAACATTGGTGCTTTCAAAAGGTATCGGCCCAGCTTTGGTGATGGTAATTATGGGCGGTCTGGGTGCAGAAATAGTGATCGTCCAGCGAGGGATGGTGATGGTGGAAACTTCATCCTTTTGCTTCAGCATTACCTCTCCAGATCCACATTCGGCCCTTAGGCTAAACTGCAAGATTCCTTCGGTCATCAGACTCTGAATCCCTTCTATCAAATGTTCACATCCATCAGGACGAATCGCACATCCCATACACAGTTCTCCATAACCTGGGAAGAAACCTCTTTTCATCAGCTTGGCTTTAACGAAGCTAAGCGGTGTCTTCAGATCTTTGACGTCAGTCAACAAATCCAAGCTCTCGTCTTCAATAATGGCATTCACCCCACCTCCCCTATGATTCAGCATAGGGTTCTTCGTGACATTTGGCACATTATCTGAGAAATTGATGATCTTGGCATCCACCATATCCTGCACCTTGTGCTTGAAGGCTTTGCAGTTTTCTATCGTGTGGCCTGGTGCCCCTGAGTGAAACTCACAAGTTGCATTCGCATCATAACCTGGCGGCGGTGCCCCTGTCAAGGGAGCCATGGTTCTCTTCTAAATTAGCTGTAACTGAAGCAGAGTCTGTAACAGTTGAGCATAAGACATGGGCGGCGTCTCGAGGTGGCGACTCGACAGAGGTGCCCTGTTTTGATACTTCATGTACCCTTGCTGATTCGGCTGCTGTTGCTGCTGCGGCTGTTGGACCGCGGGGATGGTTATGCTAGCCACCTGCTGGTGCTGGACCTTGCCTTTCCTTCGAGCGTTGGACACGACACTCATCTCTCCTTCCCGCCTTTTGCCACCATACGGTTTCTTTCCTCCTCCAGCTGAGGATAGATCACCTTGAATTTTCCCCAATTTGATCCCATTTTCAACGTGCTCGCCGGTGATGATGAGATCTGAGAAGCTTCCAGACATACTGCTGACCAATTTCTCGTAGTAAACCCCTGGGAGGGTGGCTACAAACATTTCAACAAGCTCCCGTTCAACCATCGGCGGCTGAACTCTAGCTGCCAATTCACGCCACCGCTGGGCGTATTCCTTGAACCCTTCGTTGTTCCTCTGTGACAAATTCTGCAGTTGAACCCGGTTCGGAGCCAAGTCACTGTTATACTGATAATGGTGCACGAATGCTTCAGCAAGTTCCTTCCACGTGTGCACACTGGTAGGCTCCAGACTCATGTACCATTCCAAGGATGGCCCGAACAAGCTATCCTGAAAGAAGTGCATCAGCAGCTTCTCGTCTTCAGAGTGAGCGGACATTTTCCGGTAGTATGATCTCAGGTGGACGCGAGGGCAAGTGGTGCCCTTGTACTTTTCAAAGTCGGGTACCTTGAACTTGGGAGGCACCTTGAAATCAGCAATCAACCCCAATTTGGACATGTCGACACCCATAGTGTTCAGGTTCTTGAAATTCCTCATCTTGTCCTCGAGTGCTTTAAACCTCAGACGTGCTTCAGCAGTCAGCTCTCCTTCAACACCTTTCTGTGAGAACAAATCGTCTTGACGGTCTTCTAACCATGGTTGAGGCTCAAACAGGTTTCCAACACCTGCGTTGCCGTTGCCCAGCCCAACATTGACATTAGCTTCAAAATTCCCATTACCGACGCCAGTCGTATTACCATTGAGCCCCATGTTAGCGATCACATTACCGTTGCCACTGCCATTTCCCCCGGTCACGGGGATGCCATTCTGAGGATTTTCAACAGGTGGAGGGGTTGGAACAGTCCCACCATGGAGCACACCATTGCTGTCAACCCTTGAGATCAGAGGATGGACCAATGTTCTGAGCTGGTCTTGGCCGTTGGCAACCACTTGCATGAGCTCCATGAAGAGGTCCATCCTCTCTCGGAGTTCCTGAACGTCAGTCTGCACTTGCTCCATAGCTCTAGCTTGATTTTCTCTGGTCGGATAGCGGTGGATTGGTCTTTGATCAATCCTAGAACAACCTGCATACACAAAGGGTTAGAAAAACGACAAAGTGCTCGTTATGCAGATGCTTCATGCAAATGCAAACGTGTGTCTGTGCGTTAGGGTGATTTCTCCTCCGATCCTAGTGCCTGAGTGCCAGTGCGGATAATAAGAAGTCCGAGTCCAGTCATGGAAATAACACCTCATACATATAAAGAAAGCCCATCCAGGCGGTACACAATGTCACTGAGTACAAGCAGAATCAACAGCATGACCTCGACCAACAAGCCTGGTGATGGTCAGCGTACAACAATGATCAACACAAAAGGATTAAAAATATAGTCAAGTATGGCCACGGCTCGAAACTCTTCTAACAGATTCCTCGTTTCTGGATGATCAGGCCGAGTGAGCAACCCTTCGACGAGTAACTCCCTTTGTGTAATAGTGTACTGAAGGCCTTCAACTGAGTCTTCCCATGCTCCTTCGCCGAAACAATCTTCTAACTTTCGCTTCTTGGATTCAAACGTCAGTTTGCGCTCCTTCAGGTTAGCAAAAGCCTTGTTGAGCAAGCCTTTAGCGGCATATCTGCGAGCGGTTTCTTCATCAAACCTCTTCTCACTAGCCTTCACCTGGGCTTTCAACTTGGAGATCTGCTGTTTCAGTTTATCCTCCCGTTCTTTGCTGTTGGCTAGGGTGGCCTTCCAATGCTGATTAAACTTGGATATCCTCCGGTACGCTTCATCCAAGTGCTGCTTCTTAGTGGCCAGTACGTCATTGACAGCTCTGAAGTCCCGACCCAGACGCTCCCGCTCAGCCATCTGCTTAGTCAAATTCGTCCCTAACTGGTTCACCAGCTCTGTCTGTCTCTTGAAGGAATGGACGGCTTCGCTTCTCTTGCTTCTGAGTTGAGCCAATTCTTTCTCCAGCTCTTCATTTGCCTTCTTCAGCTCATCTCTCTCAGCTAACACCTGCTTATGCTGCTGAATGGGCACGGTGGTAGGCTCTTCAATCACTGGAGGGCTTTCTGGCTTGGCAGGAGGAAACGACATCCCTATAATATCTGCTTTGGCTCTGATCCAAGTCACATACGGAGCGTAGGCTTGGCTATTACTTTTCCCCAGCAACGGCTTTCCCCGCTTACAGATACCATTCCAAGCGCGCTGAAGCTTAGATAACATATCCCCCTCTAGAAGACCAGTGAGGTACAGAGATTCCTGCACCTCTTCATCCTTCAGAGGAGCTCTCAAGGCATAAGAGAACCGTCGGACCAGCAAAGATGGATTATAGTTGATACAACCCTTCCTGCCTATCAGAGGCACATTCGGAACCCGCTGCAGCTGAAGATAATCTCAGTACCCAACCTATCTCAATCAAACCAGGCAATATCCTCCGCTGACAGACTCATCAGACGCTCAGGCCACTCAGCTGTGGCTGCGGACGAAGCAAAGGGACCCTTCTTGGGTAGGTGACTATCAAGCCACCTATAGAGCAGGGGCACACAGCACAAGACATTCTTACCCCTTCTGTTCTCGTTTTTGTAATGGATGGAATCGTAGACATCTCCTATCAAGGTAGGGACTGGATTCCCTGATGCAAAGATGTGAAAGGCGTCGAAGTCCACAAAGTCGGGCATATTGGGGAACAGAATGATGCCATATATGCACAGAGCAAGGACAGCGTTGAACACGATCCAACATCCGTCTTTGGCGCACTGCTGAGCTTTTCCCACTAAGAACTGCAAGGAGAAACCGGGAACCCTGTTCCAACTAGACAAAACCAACTCGGAGGCATCCAGATGAAGTGAAGGAGCTAGACTAGCCAGATTAGGCTCAGCGTCCATATGAACAAAGGGCATCTGACTCTTGATAGGCACACCTAACAAATCAGTATACTCCTCTAGCGTGGGTGCGAGAATGAAGTCCGGGAAAGTAAAGCATCTCAAAGGAGGGTCGTAGAACTGCAACCGGGCGTGCAACCCATTCAACTCAATCACAGAGGGTTTACGAACCAAGCTGAGCAGTTTCCCATAAGACTTTCTGAATTCACCTCTCACGGAATCATTTGCCAAAGCAATCAAACCAGTCAGCTGAACAACATCAGGAGTGGGGAGCTTGTAGGCCACAGTCTTCCTCAGAGAACCCATAGTAGCACAAAGAAAACCTAAATCGGGGGAAACTGTACCTGTAACACAGACACACGTTAATGATATGCAAATGAGTATGCAAAACAATGCAAAATGCAATCATGCAGCAGGAGATCAAGACGACTGTGCTGTTAAAGAGATGGAGGTTCTGTATCAACAAAACCACAATTCTGCTCTGTCAAGAATAACCACTATCTCTGATAATAAGAAAACCCTGGTATCGGACCATAAATCTGCTCTGTCAAGAACACACATATCTGAAGATAAGGACCTCTGACACAGGACCATAAATCTGCTCTATCAAGAACAATCATACATCTCTGAAGATAAGGACCTCTGATATAGGACCATAACTTTGCTCTGTCAAGAACACATATATCTCTGAAGATAAGGACCTCTGATACAGGACCATAACTCTGCTCTGTCAAGAACAATCATATGTCTGGTGGTGAGATCCTCTGATACCAACAAACTGATTCACTATCAAGAAAACCAGGTAGTCTGAAGGTTAAGGTTTCCTGCGACGAACCCAACCCTGCTCACAGGTATGGCCCTAAACTGACACAAGTTCGGCATCCTATGCAGTCATCAGCGTCACATACATTCAAGAGGGGTGATACGATACCCAGAAGGTGTGGCATCACCATCTTCTAAAGCGGCCACACTCAGCTGAATTCCAAATGATCGGTCCCCAGAGTCGACAATCCTCCAAACCAACAACCCCTCAGGCCCAAAGGGCCGGAAAAGAATTCAACCGGGAGAACCTCGTCTGAGCGTGGATTTCATGAGACACTAGTGACAGCAAAGCAAGCACGCGCCCACTAATTTCCACAACTAATGCTAGGTACACTCAAGCCTGGGTCTGGCTTCTCAATCATCAGAATGCCCCTCCCACAATAGCACAGATAATCATATCATACTGAAAATAAAATGCGGGAAATAAAATGCGATAAACAAACACAACCCAACAGGTAATCATACAAGCGCTAGGATTGACTCTCGCAGGGGACGTTGGATCCCCAAACTGACTCGCATACGGGATGTTGGATCCCAGGAAACTATCAATTCCCCAGCAGAGTCGCCAGCTGCTGGGGATTGCCCAGGCAGCTAGGAAGAGAATCCAAGACAAGACTCGCTTAGAGAACCAGAGTCCCCAGCAGAGTCGCCAGCTGTCGCTACCGCGAAAATAAGGTGCCGGCAAAACAGAAGAGTCGCCACCTTTCGTTATTTATCCCTCGGAACGGGAAAGGAAACAATCGGAAAAACCTGACGAAAAGGTATAAGACAAGGTCATCGCAACCATCGTTTGGGTTCGGGAGTCGGTTACGCAAGGGGAAGGTATTAGCACCCCTCACGTCCATCGTACTCGATGGGATCCACGCTTGTTGTGTTTATCTGACGGGTTTATTTTATCTATCTACCTATCAAGGCTTGCTTAAAAAGAAAAAAAAAGGACTCGGCAAAGCATCGCGCTTTATGCCTACGTATTCTCATTAGAGAATGAGAAATCAGAGTCAACGTAGTTTGCCTAACTACGGGTTACGGGGAAGGTGGCTCGCCAATACGTCAGTATTGTGCCTACGTACTCTCAACAGGTATGAGAGATCAGAGCTTACGTAGTTCGGGATTCATATTCATCTCTTTTATCGAGTAGGGTTAACAAATAGTTCCAGTAGTTTGGTGTACGCAGCTCGACCCTTGGAGACTTAGGCGTTACCGTTTACAGTAGAACTGGGAGTTAACGACACTCTTTTCTTCAGAAAAGCTTCCTTTGACTTATGGGCCCACGGGGCAAAAAGGTTTGAAGTTTGTTTTCTGTCTTTTACGGAAGAACTGTTTTTTATGGATGTTTGCAACCAATATCGCACTAGAGACTATAACCTGAGAGTGAATGCGTCGCATGTCACCCAAAGGGTGCCATACCAAACATCCAGACTGTTGAAAAGAAACTCTCCAACAATCCTTTCTCAGATAGCTTAAGGCTCGTAACGTACGACATCAGTTAACCTTTATTACTGTATTTTAATTTGTTTTGAGATAAGAAGAGAGAACGAACAGGTTCAACTAAGGGGAGACTATCAAGTCCTAATATTGTCATGCCAAGAATTCATCCTACGGTTGAGGTTTGAACCAGGGAACTCCTAGAAGTTATCATGCATAGGTTTCAACCTAAAGTTCTAATCATCACTTCCTTATCAAAGGAAGTGAGATTCCTATGGGATCATGTCAATGATAAACAAAAACAGATAAAGCATCAGCTGAAATAGTAAACAGTAAACGACTATAAAATGCATGCAATGCAAGTGAGGGAGGAAATGTGTGTGGGGCATCAGCCTCCACAAGCTCATCTCAACCTCAAGCCAAATATGAATAACTGCAATCATACAGGAAGAAATAACATGCTATCAAGCAAACCCAATAGCTGCAATCATACAAAGGAAATAAAATGCTATGCTATCCAGCAAACAACAAACCACATAGGCAAGGGAGTTGGTCTCTACCGAATACCCGCAAGCAAAGCCATACAGTAAAAATACAAGCAGAGAGAGCAACTCAACCTCTAGTGCAATCATGCTCCTAGCTTAAATCAATCTAAACATGAACTTATTCTAATGCATCAAGCAAATCAAACAAGTCACATCAATACAGTTGCACAGCAAGCAAACTGATAGGAAAAGAAAGCAGATCAACCACTCCCACAACTTCACAGCCAAGCTCTCCTGACATCAGTTCAGTCCTCCGTCTTCAAATACTCTTCAAGGCTACCATCTTCAATAGCAAATATCAACTTGCTCCTTCAAGCTTTCATCACCTCACACACAAGTATCAACTTGTTCTTCACCTTCTTCAAGCTTCAGCTCCAAAACAGACTCCAGCTTCAGGCTTCAATCCCAATAGCAAGTATCAACTTGTTCCTTCAGGCTCTCAATGCATCAAACACACAAGTATCAACTTGTTCTCCAACTTCAGGCTTCAGCTCCTCATTTGGTCTCAGCAGGATCCCCTTGACAGGTGTCAACTTGCTCTTCTTGGTCTTCAAGCTTCAGCTCCCATGGCAGTCTTCAACTACAGAGAAGTAGCAACTTCTAGCAAGGAACTCCATCCTCTAGCAAGGGAGGAAGATTCATCTAACAAGAGCAGGGTTTGGATAGTGGACAGCAAAGTGAAGACCAAAGGTCACCACTAAGCACTCCATCATCAGAGAAAGGGACCCTCAAAGGTTCTACCAACTTGTAAAGAGCCACACATCCTACCAAAGGAGGGATGAGGCCTTCACAGGGGACCTTGGATCATAGGGAAGAATGAAGTGATCAACACCTTCCATGTTTATGAAAGAAGAGAATCTATCTAGAAGCTCTGCCTGTAAACCCTAATCTTAACACCTAATCAACACTACACCAAAAGAAGGGAAGATCTTCACATCCAAGCTTCTTTAAGCACTCCACTGCATCTTCAACTTGCTTTCATCATCCACCAAGGGTAAAAACAACACAAGCTTACTCTAAGGGAACCTAAGGGATTAATCTAGTCAAATTAGTGCATTAGAATCATCCAAAGTTAGCACCTAAACTAAAATAAAAAAAAAATAGTAAACTACATTGTAAATTCCTATAAAAATTCCTAAGGGACCCTAATTCAATCATGAATCTACCACATAAAATTCAGAGGTTGAGTCATCCACCAAGTTCTAGATATAAAACCTAAATCATAAGGTATTAACCATAAACCCTAAAAGTGGATCTCCTAAAGTTTCAACCTAAAACTCCCACTTAACTACATCACAAAAATGTGAGAAAAATCTAGGGGGAACATGCATATCTATGCTAGCTAAACACAAAAAATCAAGGCAAGAATCATCACCAAGAGGGAGAAATAAAATGGACAAAATCATAACATCAATATTTCAACATTAAACACATATGAATCTAAAAAAAATGCAATAAAAAGAAAATGCATGAAAAATGGAAAATAAAATCATGACAACATTCTAAACATTTTAAATTGTATCTACAATTTTCCTCAAGATTTAATCTCAGCCTTTACTATTTTTTTAGAATTAAAATCAAACAATCATGAAAACAAGAATTAAAAGGAAATAGAAAATAAAATAAATGAGGGAAGGGGTGCAGTCAGCAACCAACTCAGTTAGTCTCGCTTGGGCCCAGCGAAATGGGGGGTGTGCATAGAAACTGGGCGCTAGGCCCATCTGAATATCAATTCAGTTTAAGGGGAATAACCAGGGGTGGGGTGCGTTGAGTAAGGATTTGCCTTGTAAATCTCATGCTGGGCCTGGAAGAGGGGTGTTGATAGCACAGAAGAATTGAAGCCCAACGCACATGACAATTGAATTCAGTTTTACAATTAAAAGAAAACATACACGTGAGGATCGAACTCGCGCGCTCTTGGTCCATGCAGCGAAATGAAAAGGATGGGATTCTCACTAATGCCAAACAACCATGTTTTAGGGGAGGGGGACATGGCGCATTGAAGGCGCTCGGATTGATTGACTAAGTCTTGTTTTCATCGCGAACGAGTGGTCCAGATTGTGTCTTCTACCTTTCGTATGTGCAAGAGGAGGGAAAAATGTAGAATCCGGTGAAGGCGGCCGGAGTTCCGCCGGAAAACCTCACGACACCCTAACTATCTCTATACTCCACCATTTCACATGATTTCTTAACCAAAGTTGCTCGAATTTTCACAAGGAATTCAACCATACCACTAGTTCAGGCTAAAAACGCGTGGTTTGCAAAAACAAGATCTCAACCGAAAATGGCATAAACCCTAACTTGTCTCTAACCATCAAATTAATTAACCAGAATCCATCTACATCCTAAGGGGAACTTAACCACATGCTTCTAATGGATTAAAAGTGCATAATCAGAGAGATATTTCAAGAAATTAGAACCAACCTTGAAGCTTGAATTGCAATGGTTATGCGCCTCAATTCTCTTCCAAACTCTGCAGAATCCTTCAAGGAGTAATGGTGGACGATTCTTGATGCTTATTCCTGGTTGAAACTTCCTGATTCTCCAAAACGATTTTTCAACTTTCAAGCTTTCCTTTCACCTCACTCCAATGGCTTCTCAACAGAATTCTGCACTAGAACCTTCCTATCATGATCCAAATCCTATTTATAATGTGTTCAGATGGATATGAGGTCCAAACTAGGCCCAATTATGGATTTTGGATCTTCACTTTTCCTTCCAAATTTCAACATGGATGTGTACCTTCAAGCCTTACTCATGCTCTACCAAACTTCCAAACCATTCACTTAATCATTAAGGAGTGTAATGAAATGGTTTTCTTCCTTTGGTTTCAACATATGGAATGTATATGATGTGTTTCTTACTTGTGAAGTAACCATCCAAATGACTATGTTATGGACCTCAAATCAAAAATGTGGCAATGCCAATCTTTCCAAATCATCAATTCCATTCAAAATGACCACAAATTTGACTTGGAAACATGCTAATCTCATTTAGTTTGAATTTTCTCATTTTAATTCATTAAAATGGCTTTTATGTGAAGTTTCTTCAACCAATGCTTGATATAATCCATATCAATGAACACTTGATGTGTAGACAAGCTAAAAACATCATTTTGAACAACTTTCATGTTGAACAAAAATCCATTTGAGACCTCTAAGTTGGTGAAAATGGCCTATGATCACAAATGACCTATAATCACCAAATGTCCAAAATACCCTTGACTTGTCCAAGCCATAAGTTGAGTTCTACAAATCCTATCAAGGACTTCCAGTACTCTCTAGAAATCTAAGAGAATAAGTAACAACATTCATGTTGACCAAAAGTTCATAGGAATCATCCTTATAGGACAAAAGTTTCATGCAAGTTGGGTAACTTTCAAGATCCAAATTCACATACCTCAGATGACTTGTAACTTGTCAAAGCCATAACTTGAGTTCTACAAATCCTATTAAGGACTTCTAGCACTAAAATTAAAGCTAAGACCATGCTCTACAACAATCATGTTGGGGGCAAGATGAGATGACAATCACATATTGAGCTAAATTGCCTTGAAGATGGGGGTCAAACTAGGGGATTTTACACTGTCAAGCCTTAGAAACCCTAGTTTGAAACTTCTCAAACTCTTCAATCATGATGAGTTGACCTTGGACTCATCCTTATAAAATCTCAATGTATCAATCCATAATCACATGGATCTTGGATTAGGTCTCAACCTTCTTCAAATCATCAGTTGACTTAGGGTTGACCCAGTCAAACCCTAGCTGCACCACTCATGGCTAAGGCTTCTTGCACAATGACCTGTCTAGGCCTCAAAGTGATCTTCAACACTTCTCATGAGCTCTCTCAAGACCTCAATTCTAACTTCATGGCTTCAGAATCATCTGATGACTTCCCACAACTCTCAAGTTAGGAGACACACCCTCTTGGCTTCAATCACTCTCTCTGAGGATCTTTTAACTTCTCTGACAAGGATATCAACCCTTGAGCACCTGAATAACCTTCTTAGCTAGCTTCATAGTCTTGTATAGCTCTTGACTGGTAATCATACCTCTTGATCTCCTGCATACATGTCAATGAAATGCAAATGATAATGCTAATGTGCATGAAATGAAACATAAGCTAGGTAAAGAAATGTTGGGCAAATTTTAGGGTGCAACAGTGGGTAATGATGGAAGCGAAGTTGCTACAATATCTATTCCATACCGGACAATCAATATTTCAGCGCCTACTAGGCCAACACCAGTTATCATTACTGTACTTGGACTTGTGCCGTATGAGAGCACTAAAGCTATCCCATGGAACTATGGGGCAGAGGTGTTCTATAATGGGCAGAGACACGAATTGACAGGATCTTCATGCAGAAGTTCCTCGGTTGAGAATATTGTTGGTTCCGGCGGTATCACTAGAAATGGCAGGATCTTTTCCCCACTGGAGGTTAATACTGATAAGAATGACAAAGGAAAGGGTAAGGTAGTGATTTAGGTGAATATCCAACAACAGGTTGGTAGTGATATTTTTTTTGAAGGACGCAGAGGAATTTATGAGACTCGTTCGAAAAAGTGACTACAAGATTGTGGATCACTTAAATCAGACTCCTTCAAAGATTTCCATTATGTCATTATTGTTGTGTTCAGAGGCACACTGCAACGCTTTATTAAAAATCTTGAATTCAGCATATGTACCCCAAGAAATTTCTGCTAATCAATTTTAGGGGGTAGTAACTCATGTAAACGCTGGTAATGGTTTGGGTTTTACTGATTTGGATTTGACTCCTGCCCGAAGAAACCATAACCATGCTTTACACATATCAATGGAATGTAGAGGGTCCCTACTGTCGCATGTCCTGGTTGATACACGATCATTCCTCAATGTGTTGCCGAAGAAGGCGTTGATGAAATTAGATACTCAAGGTTTGATATGCACGCCAAGTGATTTGGTTGTGAGGGCTTTCAATGGGTCTAAGAGATCGGTGTTCAGGGAGATCACCAAGCCCATTCAGGTAGGACCAGAGATCTTTGATGCAACTTTTTACATTATGGATATCCAGCCAGCATACAGCTGTTTGCTTGGCCGACCTTGGATACACGCTGCGGGAGCAATCACTTCAACATTGCATCAGAAGCTAAAATATATGATGGAAGGGAAAGTTGTTACAGTATGCGGTGAAGAGGATATCATGGTTATCCATTTGCCGTCCTTCAAGTATGTGGAGGTGGATGGGGAGATTCACGAAACACTCTGCCAGGTATTTGAAACACTTCAGATTCAAGAGAAGCCTCCTGTAGAGGTCAAAAGCCCAGGGGTTTCCATGTCATTATTCAAGAAAGCCCGTGCTATCGTAGAACCTGGTTCATTACAGAAGTGGGGCCAAGTTCTTAATGTTCCCGTCAAGCAGGACAAGTTCGGCCTGGGAAACAAACCCTCAAGCTCTTCTCAAGACGTTCCGAGATACAGCGGACCTGTTCAATTCACCAGCGGTAGTGTAATATTTGACAGGATTAATGCTGTTGGGGATGACGAAGGTGACAATGATTACGATATGGATTCTTGGATTCGTCCATGTACTCCCGGCCAGAAGTTGTGCAACTGGACTACTGAAGAAGTCATTCATGTTACTACTGCAGAGTAATGTTCATTGTTTTGATTATAATCAGTCCTACGTTCTGCCCAAGGCGTAGTGACCCAATCTGTGGGGCCCTCTTGTTGTTTTCACTTTATCATAAATAAAGGACATTTTTCGCATTCAAATATTGTGATCCTTGTTTTTCTTGTTTTTTGTTTTTTCATTTATTAGACAAAAAAATGGCAATGTTTTTTGTTTGTTGCATCGCATAATAAACATAAACATCATCATGCAGGTCTTTTCTATCAGATACCATCGATTCAAATTTGGCTATGAATTCGTATGACTTTGATAATCCCATTTATCAAGCTGAAGAAGAGACTGGTGAAGATTGTGAACTACCCGAAGAGTTAGCCAGACTTCTCAAGCAGGAGGAAAGGGTCATTGTGCCTCATCAGGAGGATATTGAAGTTATCAATCTGGGTACCGACGATGACAAGAAAGAGGCTAGAGTTGGGGCTGCATTGGAAGACAATATCAAGAGAAGATTGGTTGAAATGCTCCGTGAGTATAAGGATATCTTCGCTTGGTCGTACCAAGACATGCCTGGGCTAGATACAGATATTGTGGTACACCAGTTGCCTCTCCGAGAAGAATGCCCGCCAGTCAAGCAGAAGTTGAGACAGACGAGGCCTGACATGGCAGTCAAGATCAAAGAAGAAGTTTAGAAGCAATTGAATGCTGGTTTTCTTGCTGTCACGAATTACCCTCCGTGGGTCGCAAATATTGTTCCTGTGCCTAAGAAAGATGGAAAGGTCAGGATGTGTGTTGACTACAGAGATCTGAATAAAGCAAGCCTGAAAGACAATTTCCCGCTCCCCCATATTGATGTGTTGGTTGATAACACCGCTCAATATTCTGTGTTTTCCTTCATGGATGGCTTCTTTGGGTATAACCTAATCAAGATGGCCCCAGAGGACATGGAGAAAACTACTTTCATTACACCGTGGGGGATTTTTTGCTATAAGGTGATGCCTTTTTGATTGAAGAATGCTGGGGCAACCTATCAGTGGGCAATGGTGACTCTCTTTCATGATATGATTCATCATGAGATCGAGGTATATGTTGATGGCATGATTGGGAAGTCACAGACGGAGGAAGAACATATGGTGAATCTTCTGAAATTGTTTGAAAGGTTAAGGAAGTTCAAGCTGAGGCTGAATCCTAACAAGTGCACCTTCGGGGTGAGATCTGGAAAGCTACTGGGGTTCATTGTCAGTGAAATGGGTATTGAGGTAGATCCTGCCAAAATAAAAGCTATACAAGAAATGCCTGAGCGAGGATGGAAAAAGAGGTTTGTGGTTTCCTGGGGAGATTGAACTACATTGCAAGGTTCATATCTCATCTTACAGCCACTTGTGAACCAATATTCAAATTGCTAAGAAAAGATCAAATGGTCAGGTGGAATGAAAATTTCCAGAAGGCATCTGAAAGAATAAAAGAGTATCTGCAGGAACCTTCAATAATCATGCCTCCAGTTGTAGGGAGACCTCTGATCATGTATCTCACGGTTCTTGAGAATTCAATGGGATGTGTACTCGGTCAACAGGACGAGTCAGGTAAAAAAGAGCACGCCATCTACTACTTGAGTAAAAAGTTCACTGATTATGAGTCGAGATACTCAATGTTGGAAAAAAAATGTTGTGAACTCGCTTGGGCTGCTAAGCATTTGAGACAACACATGTTAAACCACACAACCTTATTGATTTCGAAGATGGATCCGATCAAGTATGTCTTTAAAAAACAAGTACTCTCCGGAAGGATTTCCCGATGGAAAATGGTTTTAACAGAGTATGATATTTATTATGTTTCCCAGAAATCCATAAAGGGAAGCGTTATGTCTGAATATCTTGCTGAACAACCGATTGAGGATTATCAGCCGATGAAGTTTGATCTTCCAGATGAAGATCTCATGTTTCTGAAGATGAAAGACTGCGATGAGCCTTTACATGACGAGGGTCCCGAGATTGGATCTCAATGGAAATTGGTTTTCGACGGAGCTGTTAATTCATATGGTAATAGAATCGGTGCAATCATTATAACTCCTCACGGTTCTCACATATCGTTCACTGCCCAATTGACATTCTCCTGCACCCATAATGAAGTTGAATACGAAGCATGCATTATGGGCTTATAAGAGGCCATTGATCTGAGGATCAAGAATCTAGATGTGTATGATGATTCAGCGTAGTCGTCAATCAAATCAAATGAGAGTGGGAAACTCGTCAGGCCAACCTAGTGCCTTACAAGAATTATGCTAGGAGACTGTTGCCATTCTTTGATAGAATTGAGTTCCATCATGTGCCAAGAGCTAAGAATCAGATGGCAGACGCCTTGGCCACGTTATCATCGATGTACAAAGTGAATTACTGGAATAAAGCTCCAGCTATCACCATCATGCGTCTTGATAGTCCCACTTTTATGTTTTCTATTAAGAAGGTATCAGATGGAAAGACTTGGTATTTTGATATCAAGCATTTTTTCAAGACTCAAGAGTATCCATCTGGGGCATCCAATAAAGATAAGAAGACTTTGAGGAGGTTAGTCGATAATTTATATCTGAACAAAGATGATGTGCTATACAGGAGAAACTTTGACATGGTTTGTTGTGCTGTGTTAACGAACATGAAGCAAAGTTGTTGATGAAGGAAGTCCACGAGGGTTCTTTCGGTACTCATGCCGGTGGACATGCCATGGCTAGAAAATTGTTGAGAGCTGGGTATTATTGGGTGACTATGGAATCCGATTGCTTCAAATACGCCAGAAGATGCCATAAATTCCAGATTTATGCTGATAAGGTGCATGTGCCACCGAACCCTCTGAATGTGTTAACATCCCCTTGGCCCTTCGCTATGTGGGGAATCGGTATAATTGGAAAGATTGACCCAACTGCTTCCAATGGACACTGCTTCATTCTGGTTGCGATTGATTACTTTACAAAATGGGTAGAAGCAGCTTCCTTTGCCAGCGTCACGAAACAGGTCGTTGCCTGATTCATAAAGAAGGACATCATTTTTCGTTATGGAATTCCGGAGAGAATCATTATTGATAATGGTTCAAATTTGAATAAAGGTGATGAAGGAATTGTGCCAGAGTTTCAAGACTGAGCATCACAACTCTTCTCCATATCGTTCGAAGATGAATGGCACTATTGAGGCAGCTAACAAGAATATCTAAAAGATTGTGCAGAAGATGGTTGTAACCTATAAGGATTGGCACGAGATGTTGCCCTTTTCTCTACAAGATTATCGTACTTCGATGCGTACGTCAACTAGGGCAACTCCTTTCTCACTGGTGTATGGTACAGAAGCAGTCCTACCATTAGAAGTTGAGATTCCTTCTTTGAGGGTATTGTCTGATGTGAAGCTTGACGAAGTTAAATGGGTGAAGACCAAGTTAAGTCAGCTGAGCTTGATTGACGAGAATAGATTGGTAACCATTGCTCATGGCAGGTTGTACCAGAGTAGGATAAAGAAAGCCTTTGATCAGAAAGTGCGTCCTCGGTGCTTCCAGGAAGGTGATTTGGTGTTGAAAAGGATCCTTCCTCTTTAGACAGATCGCAGGGGCAAATAGACTCCCAACTATGAAGGTCCATATGTGGTAAGAAAGGTTTTCTCTGGTGGAGCCTTATTACTATCTACCATGGATGGTGAAGATTTTCCGTCCCCTTTAAAAAATACTTTGCTTAAAAGTGACCCGCTGGACAGAAAAAGAAAAGTCCAGGCAAAAATGGGGCATCCTGGCGAGCCATAAAAAGAAGAGGTTCGGGCAAAAATTAGGGATAAAAGAAAAAAGAATAAACCCGCAAAGTTGAAAACCTGAAAAGGAGACTTTGGCAAAAATGGGTATCCCGGTGGATTGAAAACCTAAAAGGGCGAACCAAGCAAAAGTTAGGGATTTAAAAGCAAACGACTGTGGTCTGTGTTTGATCTGTGAGCTTATCTGATACACGGTTATCTCGAAGGAAAGGAATCAGTCTAATCAGTATGTTCAGAAGGTGAAACACGGGGAACGTCGAAGACATCATAGCTGAATCGACACATGGTGGTTGTCTGTTTCCGCATTGCTGACATTCGTATATATTATTTTTTCTTTTGCGCAATTACCTCTTTTCAGGAATTGCATCTGAATTGTAATTCGCCTATTTATAGGCATTTCACCAATAAAGTATTCATTTCAGTCAAAGAGCTTTTCATTTTCTTGTTTTTACTTTTACTGTTTTGTTTGCGAAAAAAGTTCAATATTTTGATAAACATTACAGGTGAAAGCATGAGGCTTTAAAGAGCATAATGGAAGCAAGAGATTTGCTTGAGTGATAATTGTCATGAATGGTAACCCAGGTAGCCATTTCACACATGGGGCATCCTATTGTTTTTGTTTGTTGTAGGATAGCAGGATCCTCTCTTCAGTAGAGCTTTTCTTCCCAGTGATGAAGTTCTAACGGCCAGACATGGTGAATTATTCCTCCCCTAGCAGGAGTTCAGAGTTGTATTTTCCAGCTGAAGTGGGTTCGTACTACCCAGCGAGTGTTCGAGGGTTGATTACTTCAGACGGAATGTAGTCAGGCATTTTTTTCAACGAAGATTTTGTTTCCCCATAATAGAGATTTTGTCTTCCCCACAGAATCATGTTATCAAATTAGAAGTGCTGTCACCAGTGGAGGGGTAGCATATCTCTAGCGGAGCAGAGTTTCTGTCTCCCTGCAAAGGCTAATCCCTAGTAGGGTGGATTTATGCTCAACATATTCAGCAAAGTAAGGATAAAGGATATTCCCTCAGTAGCAGGGTGGACTTCAGTTCAGTGTTACTCTCCGACATAGGCAACTTCTTTGACATCCTTCCCCAATGGAGTCGATGTTTTGGTGTCTCCCTAGCAATATCAGTATTCCGAAATTTCTTCCCTAAGCAGAGGTTAGTGCTAATTCCCTTGATAAGTACATCAACGGCAGATCGATATCTCTAGCTAAGTCTAATGATCATTGGCATCTTTTAGGATCAGTTGTCGGGACGAGCTCCCAACAGATGGTATTCTCATTGTCCTCAGGGCAGATGTTTAAGCAGAGCGTAATTTATTCCCCAGAAGAGTGGAGTTCTTAGTAGAAGTCTCTAATATCCCCAGTGTTATACCCCAAAATTTGACCAACCGGTTTTTGCAACTGGCTTTTGTTTATTTGTATTTTGCATTTTGTGCATATCATAACATTTGTTCTCGAGGCATGGGATCGAGGTATTCCTGTGGCTTAGGTTCATTTCGGCGCAAAGGACTGAACAACGAACAACGAGCATCAGAGGCTCATGCATTTATTTTTGCCCAGCGGTCAGGCGGCTGATTTTATTTTATTTTGTAGGAGAACATCAGTTCAGAAAGCAGCACTCAGACTCATGTCAAGCATTTTTACAGTGATGACGTTCAAGAACAAGATTCAGAAGCTTAACAGAGCTCCAAATAGTCAAAACAGGGCAAATGGACAGATTTTCCTCCAAAAGGCGCCAAATCTAAAATTTTGAAGGTGTTAATCGGTTAACGCATATGGTTAACCGATTAACCAAAGTGAAATCAGGCCAAATTTGAAATTTTAAAGGCGTTAATCGGTTAACGCATATGGTTAACCGATTAACTAGTGCAATTTTTGCCTCTGTACGTGAATTTTCAATGCAGAGCCATTTGGGGTCCAATTTTGATCACTTAAATTCAAATTTGTCACTTGGGAAGGATCTAGAATCATTTCATAATTTCATTTCCCTCCAAAATCCCATTCCTAGTGCCAAACCAAAATTCACAAACCAATTTTCAAGCCTCTCATTTGGATCCAAACCTAAGTGATATTTAAGTGATTCACTCCAAACCAAAGCTATCCAATTTTCATTTCTCACATTCATTTTTCAAAATTTATCTCAATTCTCTACAACTCTCTCTCAACTTTCTAATTCCAAAACCCTCACTCAAAGCTCTTTTTCGTGCAATTCTTTGATTCTTCATTGGAATGAATGAACTCTTGAGCTCAAACCTCCTTCCATCATCTCCATTGAATTGATTTCTCCATCCAAATTTCGTGCACAATTGGATCCAGATTTGGAAGTGATTATTTGGCTTATTTTGGATTAACTTGAAGGATCTCCATTGCTACATCAAGAATTGGTGTGGATCTTGATGTATTCCGGACTTCTAGCATTGGATATGTTCAATTTCAGTTAATTCAACATTAACCGAAGCAAACCTCTGCTTCGAAGGTTGGAATCCTAGATCCATAGCATTTTTGAGCTTATTTTCATGTTCATGTTGATTTTCATATTCGATTGAATTTTGGTTAACATGATTGTTGATGTTGCTGTTTGGATTTGTTTACATGCTGTTTGAATCATGATTTGCTGGTTTAATTTCGTGATTAAGTGATTATGCAATCATCCGGTTGATCGGATAAGTGCTTATTTACTGCACATGCTGTTCTGGTTCTTATTTTCTACTGTTGGCACAGTTTTAAATCGGTTAACGCATATGGTTAACCGATTAACCATTACAAATTTCCAGATTTTTCAAAGTTTTCAGAGCGTTAATCAGTTAACGCATACGGTTAACCGATTAACCAGTTCAAAATTTCCCATTTTTTAAACGTTAACAGTGTGTTAATCGATTAACCCCTGGGGTTAACCGATTAACATTGTACTAGTGGGTCTGTTTTGCTGTTCTTCTTGTATGTTTGAATACCGTTTGACTTTGAATCATTATAATTCGATATGATGCATGAAAAGTGAAATGTTTTGGGATATATGTCGCTGTTTTGGTTGTTTAATCGAGATTTCAGTGACATTCGTGTTTTTCCACTTGAATGCATGCGTATGGATGTGGTTCAAGGTGATGATCTCTTGCATATTTGTTTGCTTTCATCTCTTTTGCGCTTCCTTCATGTTTGCATCATTTTTGCATCGCCGTTGAGGTCGAGATGCGCTTGTGGCGGCTGCTGCCCCACACATTTTTCCTCCCTTCCACCATTCTAAGTGTGCATTTTCATGTTTGCATCTTTTACTTGTGATTGAATTTACTTGGTGCTTTCTTGTGCTTTTTGCCATGATCCCCATAAGGTTCCTAGTCCCTCCGTTTAGGATGGGAGTAGGAGAGACACTAGGCATTCAATCCAAGCATGCTAACATTAGGGTAGATGTTTCCCCTCTTTATCCCAACTTTAGGACCACTTTGCATGACAACGTTAGGGCCGAGTTTCCCTTAGACCTTTCGCGCGTCTCTCTTCATATCTCAAAACAATTCTAACTCATCTAATAAAGGCGATGAACGTTGCACGCTACGAGCCTTAAGCTACATGGAGAATGATGAGTGATGGGTCTCCTCTCGCTTGTCTAGAGTGTTTAGTGTACGTCCCGTTTGGGGGCGATACACGATGCATTCGCCTCTATGTCATATTCTTTAGTGCAACATGAATCACAAACCGAATTAATTCACTTCACTAAAAAACATAAAAACAAACTTCAAACCTTTTTCCTTCGGGATTAATCGGAAACCTTTTTCAGAAAGGAGTGTTGTTAAGCTTCGTTTCTACCGCAAACAGGCATTATCCCTAACTGCTGAAACAAAGGTTTAACTTTACTCGGTTAAAACACTTAATCAGCCTATGGTTTCGTGTCAGCCCAAACTACGTTTGCTCTAATTTCTCATACCAGACGAGGATACGTAGGCATAAGACGCGATGTCTTGGCGAGTAACCTTCCCCCTTTTTCACCCGTAGTTAGCCGAACTACGTTGACTCTGACTTTCTCATTGCACGAGGTAATACGTAGGCACAGAGCGGCGATGCTCTGCCGAGTCTCTTTTTCTTTTCTTCTGTCCCGCAAGCCTGTAGCATAGATAGTTTAAACACACCCTTAGGTAGACAACAAAGCGTGGATACCGTCGAGTACGACGTACGTGAGGGGTGCTAATACCTTCCCCTTCTGTAACCGACTCCTGAATCCAGGACTTGGTTGCGATGAGCTTGTCTTTCCCTTTTTCGTCAGGTTTTTCTGATCGTTTCCTTTCCCTCTCTTTGGGATAAATAACGAAAGGTGGCGACTCTTCTATTTTCCACCAGGTGTTTTTCGCAGTTGCAACAGCTGGCGACTCTACTGGGGACTCTTGTTCCCTATGCGAGTCACTCCTAGCGCTTGTCTGTTACGTTTTTGGATGTTTATTTTTGTGCAGTTTTTTGCTTTATGTACATTATCTGTTGTATATTATTGCATTCACATATTTTTGCTGTTGTTGTGCTGTGGGTTGGGTTGTTCCTTTGAGAGATAAGCCGGACCTGGGCTTGAGTATACACATAGGATTAGAGTGGAGATTAGCGGGAGCTTGTGTGGCGTTTGGCTGTGCAATAGCTCGCGTGAAATTCACATTCAGACGAGGTTTTTCTTTGGAAATATTCTATCCTGCGCGTCTGGTGCAGTTGAGGGAATATTGACTTAGAGAGACTGTCGACTCTGGTGACCATTCATTTAGGGGGTCAACTAAGTGAGGCCGCTTCGTTAGACCATGATGCCAAACCAAAAATGGTGAATGTATCATCATTTCTCGAAAGTCTGTGTCGCTGACAACCCGTATAGGATGTCGTACCTTTCAAGACTAGAACCCACGTGTGAGAGGGATGGGTTTTTGCAGGAAACCTGGCCTTCAACACACCATGGTTTTCTCGTCAGTGCGGAATTTTGATCCTGAGTGTTCCATCCAGTGTGTTATCTCACTGTTCTGATTAGAGCGGAGCTCTGGTTGAATTCACTCAACGGCACAACAGCGAATTTGAGCATTGGATACCTTGATCCCATGTATGCATTTGCATAATCTTTTTGCATTTAACATTGCATGTTTATGTGTGTTACAGGTTCTCGTCTTTCCTTTGATTCTGGTACTGGCCTTCTTCAGAGATAGAAGTTAGCAGAAAGAGGATTGTTGTGTACAAGTTTCCGGCACCTGAGTTGGGACCTTTATTTGGTCTAATTTCCATGGCTGATCCTGGTGTTCTTGCAGCTTTCAAAGAACAGTATGGTGGAATTCTGAGGTTTGTCCGTAAGCTTACGACTTATGAGCATGGAGCTATTCATACCCTGTTGTAGTTTTATGATCCTCCGCTGAGATGCTTAACGTTCCCGGACTATGTGTTGGTTCCGACTTTGGAGGAATTTGCTTACATCTTAGGTGTTCCGATTCTGAACAAAGTGCCTTTCTTCAGCTCCGAAGAAGAACCTAATCTCGAGAAGTTGTCTGCCGCTCTTTATTTAAGCGCCTCTGACTTGGTAGATCATGTTATCAGCAGAAACGGAGTTTCTGGATTTACTTTACCCTTCTTGGTCGACAAAGCCCGAGAGTATGCTGAAAAGGGTTGTTGCGTGGTTTTCAGTGCTATCTTGGCTCTGTGTGTCTACGGCATTGTGTTGTTCCCCAATGTACCGGACTTTGTGGATTTTGATGCTTTTCATATCTTCGCTTCCAAGAACCCTGTACCTACTCTTCTAGGAGACTTGTATCATTCAGTACATTACAAGAATGAGAAAAGAAGAGGAAAGATGGTTTCTTGTTGCGCACCGCTGTTGCATAAGTGCTTTTTTGATCACCTTCCTTTCTTTGGAGCTTTTATGGAATCCGCGAACTCATCCGAATGGTCGAAGAGGCTTATGGGTTTAATGGAGAAGAATATCGTCTGGTTCAACCGAGACTTGCTGGGTCGTGAGCTTATCTTCAGTTGTGGTAGTTTTCCTAATGTGCCCTTGATAGGGAGGAAAGGCGGTATTAACTATAATCCTTCTCTTGCTGTGATACAATTCAATTATGCTTTGAAAGGACCTCCGAAAGAAGAGGAAGTGCAGGAATCTCTGTACTTCACAGGTGTAGCTGATCCTTGTATCTCGGCCCGATTCGTGGACGCTTGGGGTAAGATTCACAAGAAGGGAAAGCTTTCTTTAGGCAAAGGAGATTGTAGAGCCTATGATCACTACTTGGATTTGATTCAGAAGAGAGTGGAAGAGGTATTATTGTCGTTTCCTATTGAAGCACCACTGTATCCTTTAGTCATTGAGCCGCCTACAACCATCGACATCCTGAGATATACCAAGCTTTGGGCAGAGAAGGAAGAGCTGCGCAAAGAGAATGAAGAGTTGAAGCAGGAAATCAGTCAGCTGAAGCATGATAAAGGTGAAGCTGTTTATTTGGCCAAGACAAAGGTAAAATTGTTGACTAAGTTGAAGGAGCAACTTGCCGATCAGGTACAGACACGGAAGCAAGTCGGTCTTAATCTGAAAAGCACTTGTAGCATTCTGAAGAGTAAGAAAGAGGATTTAGATAGAGCCTATCTGAAGATATCCAAATTCGAAGAGCAGTGAAATGCTACTGTGACCGCCAACAAGAATAGGGAGGACCAGCTTCGTGTTCAGGTCGATAAGCTGAAGGCGCAATTCAAGGCTAAGGAGAGAGAGGTATTGTTAGAATCGTTCTGCAAGAGTACGATCGAGCAGAAATACCAAGAAACTTTATCAGCACTTGAAGAGTTCAAGATTCGGGCAGAGGTGAAGAAACCCAGGCTTGAGGATGCCTTCAGCGAAGATGCTTGGGAGGACCATTGTCATTATCTCCAAGATGTAATACGCAAGAGGGATGTCCTTATCAGAGACTTGATGGAGAGACCAGACCATCCCGACACAAAGGAGATGCTTGAGAAGTCTCAGGAGTGGCGTAGAGATCATGGCTACTAGGGTGTTTTATCTTTTGTAGTTTCCTCTACTTTTGTACCTTGATCATCACCAGGGATGTCGGATGAGATCAATACCTCTTTGTATGCGGATATTTCTCATTTGGTTGTATTGTCTCAGCTTTACTTGATATATGAGAAGATTTATCGTGGTGTTCTTATCTATCTCTGCCGCTCTTGTTTATTGAAACCGGAATCAAGGGGGAGATCTCCCTATGAATACATAGACATGTTTGCATTTTGCATCTTGCATTCTCATGTGCATAGCAGGTGGTTCTCTATGGCCTCGTTTTCTTATCTCTGCTTGGTTTTCTTAAGTAGCAGGATTGAGGAGTTCAGTTTCCGCAGATATCCAACTCGGGGGAATCAGCGAAGAATAATGGATCAAATTCGGGCTGAATTAAAGGAAGTTCAAAGCTAGATGGGGCAGTTCATGGCAGGTATGCAGGTCTTATGTCTCGAGCAGAAGACACTTAAGGAGGTGGTTCAGCAACTGAAATCTCATATGGGTTTGATAACAGAGGTGGTAAGGAATGTGCTAAGAAAGGGGGGTGATCAGATGCCCGAAGCCGCTGCAGAAATGGTTATTCCATCCATGCCTGTGGAATCTCTCCCAAGGTGTGGTGTGCCTTAAAGACCTGCTGCACAACTTGGGGTCCCAAAGTTTCCCCGTCAGCAAATACCTCTTGTTCCACGAGACAATCTTAGGACTAGGAGGTATGGGCAAAGGACAAAGCAGCTCGAGAGAACCTTTAACCAGATCCCTGTGACATATGCACAGTTGTTACAGCTCTTACTTCAACTGTAATTGGTTAAACTTCAGACTATGTCTCCACTCACGGGTGAGATACCACTAGGCTTTAATGTAAGTGCTCACTGTGATTTTCATTCTGGGGCACCAGGGCACCACATCGAGAACTGCAAAGCTTTTAAGCACGTAGTTCAAGATTTAATTGATGCAAAGGCAGTTGAGTTCGCGTCGGGCGGCGTAAGTGTACCAGGTGGGCTTGGTCCATTCAATGCCAAAGAGGTGGTTGCTCCTCTTATTTCTCCTGAAGCTGCATCAGGTCAAGAGCGTGCCGTGCAATTTATGACTGCGGATTCGCCATACCCACAGCTAGTGATTTTTCATTTTTATATGAATTTTTAAAGTTAAATGAAATTTGGAGTGAATTTAATAAGAAAAATGATGCAGGGGGTATGAATAGAAATCCAATGCAGTTAGTTTGCATTTGGGCCCAAGTAGGGGGGTGCGCATAGCATAGCTCCTAGGCCCATCTTGTTATTCAGAAAACAAAAAAATAAAATGAAAAAAAAACGAGGACGCGGTGTAAATAGCATCAGATCACAGTTCATTTTCAATTGGGCTTGGATTGGGGGGTGCAGGAAACAAATTCACGTGAGGCCCATGCTGGTACACTAAGTGGAACGCAGCGTTTTACTTGGGGCTGATTTCCCTCCCTTCTTCGTTTTAAATCCTGGCCGTCTGATCGTTTTTCAGTCAACCAGTCAATGTGCAATCTAACGGTGGCCACATCGTCTTCTTCCTTGGCTCATTAGGGTTTTCAGAATCCATGGAAACACATGCACATGCAGAGATCTTCTCCTCCATCGTGCGCACTCATTCCTTCACCAAATTACGCGATCCAAGAACCAAACTTACTCTATTTTTCACGTAGAATCCAACAGTAACATTGGTTTGTATTAAAACTCTCTCTATCATCCTACCCGAACGGTACAACATCAAGAACTCAACATTTCCTCAGGTTTCGATCATCACCAAACTCACCATTCTTTGCACAACAATAATCCTTATGCCATACTGATCACAACTAGCTAATTATCTAAGATTATAACAACCTAACCATCGTGTTCTAGGTCCAAACCGAATTTACATGCACACATCAACCTCCATGAAATCTTGCCTAAAGCTCCAGAATCAATCATCTAACCACCTAAACCATGTTTAACCTAACAATTCTATATCATGCTACCTAATTCGAGCCAAATTGTGAGAAACACTAACCTGTCAAGAAGTTGAAAACAGATGAGGATTCTCTTCAATTCACAGCTTGCAATGCTCCAAGATCACTCAGTGTGCTATAATCTTGATTCTGTATGCAACAATTCTTGCTCAAACCACTTGGATCACCATAACCGATTTCAATTGCACTTGAAGGAGAGAAAATTGCATAGCACGATTCTTGCAGTTTCCTCTTCAGATCTTGCTTGTAATCTACTCAGGGATGATTATTGAATGGAATTGAATCATAAAATTGAATGAATGATGAAGAATTAAGAAGATTCGAAGGAATTTGCAAAAATGCAAGATGAAATGAAACTATGAATTTTTGATCAAAATGAAGTTCAACCCCTTCTTGGATCATCTCTATGGTTTATATAGATGAGGATAGAAAGTTCTGGAAGATGCGAGATTGATCCCATGAGAAATTATTCATATCATTGCATGAGAAAATGAAAATGGCCAAGTTGCAAAACCAATTCTGCATTGCCTTGTTACAGCCCCTCAAAATCTCTTGAGTTTCTCTTTTCATGACAATTAAAGAGTGTAGAAACCATCCCTTGCCTTGCACCTTGGTCCTAGCTTGATTTGGCAAGTGTATCTTTTCTTACAAGCAACTTATGATAACTCCAATTTCTTGACTTCAAACCAAAAAACTAATATTGCCAATGATCTCAAAATGCAATTTACCTTCAAATTGGTTGGTCATATGCTTGGTTTTGCTTTTGTATCAAAAAATCACAATTTTGGTCATTTAAAAAGGTATTTTTTCCTTTAATATTGGTCACTTTTGCAAATCTAAGTTCCATGCATTTCCAACTTGCCACAACCACTTTTCTAGATTCAAAATGTCATTTGGAGCAAGTTTGATGTTGAACATTTTTTCATTTGAAATTTGGAAATAGGAGTTTTGGGCATATGCTTGAAATGACCTGTAATTCCACTTTCCCAAAATACCCCTGGCTTGCCAAGATCATAAGTAGAGTTCTACAAATCAGATGAAGGCATACCATACCTTTATAGAAATCTAATATCATGAGGAACAACTTTCATGTTGTCCATAAATCCATTTGAAATCTCCTTGAGGGGTAAACGTTGCTTGGAAGTCAAGTAACTTTCACGACAAATTTTAGTGTCCTCAGATGACCTGTAACTTGTAAGAACCATAACTTGAGTTCTATAAATCTACTTGGTGCCTTCCACCACTAAAATTAAAGGTCTTGAGATACTCTACAAGTTTCATTTTGGCCAAGGATCCATTTGAGGCTTGCATTTTGAATTATCTTGCTTGTAAGTTTACCCTAAATTAGGGGATTTTACACAGAAACCCTAATTTAGAAACTTCTCTTCTTCTTGATTTCTTTTGATTTCTCCTTGGCACAACACCACATCCATATCTACATGTCAAATGAGGCATCCCACATCTTTCAAATAGGCCTTGATGCCCCTTCAATCAAGCTTTTGGCCTAGGGTTGACCCAGATGAAACCCTAGTTGACTGTCTTCAACTGCAGCTCTTGTACTCACATCAATGACTTGTCTCACTTTAAAAATGACCCTCTAGGTCTTCCATGATGTCTATATACCCTCCATGCTTTCAATTCATAGTCCACAACTTCTCTGATGACCTTCAAACCCCCTCAAGATAGGAGAAAAACCCACTGATTGGCCCACTAACTTCTCAAGCTTCAATTTCTTTCTGATGACTTGGATAAGATTGAATTTGAATAAGAACCTCTTGATATGCTCATAGAGATAAGAATTGCACTTGGTCCCTTGTTGGATGGCTTGCCCATGCTATGCTATGCAGATGAATGAATTATGTGCATGACCTGATATGCAAATGCTAAAGCTATGAGACATAAACCAAGTGAAATAAGTTGAGCAAATTTTAGGGTGCAAGAGCTGCCCCTATTCAAACGACTTGGACCCGACTGGGTGAAGAGCGAACGGCCTTCAAACATTCGAGGTACGAGACGGTTGAATACTAAGAACCCGGAAATTTGCCAACCGCAAAAATAAACTGCACCACTGCTTGGGGAACGCTATCTACAAATCTGATTTCAACATCATCTTGTTAACACTGTAACGAACTTATTGACTTCACTGGGAGAAGTACTTCTGTCAACAAAACATGACCCTGCCACTGATACAGGAAAATAACACCGTCATCACTACGGGTAATAATCTGGGAAAATAACACCGCCATCGCTACGGGTAATACTTTGCCATTACTACAGGAAATAACTCCGCCACCACTGCGGGAAAATTTTGTCATTATTATAGAAAAAATAACACCGCCATCGCTACGGGAAATAACTCCTCCACCACTAGGGGAAATAACTCCGTCACCATTACGGGAAATAACTCCGTCACCACTACGGGAAATAACTCCGCCACCACTGCGGAAAATAACTCCGTCACCACTACGGGAAATCACTCAGTCACCACTACGGGAAATACCTCCGCCACCACTGCGGGAAAATAACTCCGTCACCACTACGGGAAATAACTCCGCCACCACTGCGGGAAATAACTCCGCAACCATTACGGGAAATAACTCCGCCACCACTGCGGGAAATAACTCCGCCACCGTTGCGGGAAATAACTCTGCCACCACTGCGGGAAATAACTCCGCCACCACTGCGGGAAATAACTCCGTCACCACTACGGGAAATGACTTCGTCACCACTACGGGAAATAACTCCGCCACCACTACGGGAAATAACTCCGTCACCACTACGGGAAAATAACTCAGTTACCACTACGGGAAATAACTCCGTCACCACTACGGGAAATAACTCTGTCACCACTACAGAAAATAACTCCGTCACCACTATGGGAAATAACTCCGTCACCACTACGGGAAATAACTCCGCCACCACTGCGGGAAATAACTCCGCCACCGTTGCGGGAAATAACTCCGCCACCACTGCGGGAAATAACTCCGTCACCACTACGGGAAATGACTCCGTCACCACTACAGGAAATAACTTCGTCACCACTACGGGAAATGACTCCGTCACCACTACGGGAAATAACTCCGCCACCGTTGCGGGAAATAACTCCGCCACCACTGCGGGAAAATAACTCCGTCACCATTACGGGAAATAACTCCGCCACCACTGCGGGAAATAACTCCGATACAGCTTTTCTGCCTGTCTTTGCAGCAGCTAGCTCCATCAATCACATGAGTAACACAATATGAGTCTAGTCTTCCAATTTTCAGTGCTGACATGACAGCAAATCTGAGAAGGACTCCACTGGGGATTTTCTGAATCCACACTGCCAGACAACTTTCCAAAAATCGATTCACGAAATCTTTTGATGCTGTTACAACAACAACCTTGAAGAAATACTCCGCTGGAGGGGTAAGAGAAACTTAAACAAGCAACTCTGCGGGGAACAATGCCACAATCGACATTATCATTACATGTCTCACGTCGAGATATTGAATATTTGGCAATTAATTTAGAGCCAGAGCTCCCTCCACCTGCAAGGGAAACAACACTAGAAACAAACGATTAACCAACCTGGCTTATGTTTCAAAATGCATATGTTTGACAATGACGCAATGCTCCATTCGACATGGAAATGCTGCGCATTTTTTATTTGGTGGATGCAAATATGACACTATATGCCGATGCAAATGCAGGCTCGAACTGCTGGGATACAGAAACCCGCTTCAGCAAAATAAATGCTGAAGACAACGCCAACTCCGCTGGGGATAACCAAACGTCACGGAATTATTCCAGCAAAATAAATGCTGGAAGAGTGAAGCCAACTTCGCTGAGGAATAACTGAATGCGCCAATCATGATTGGACTTCTGTCAGGGACAGCTTACCCGTGCCAATGAAAATTGGACTTTTGCTGGGGAGTGAACGGGTACCACACGGTATTCTGACAAAATAAACGCCGGGACACATAACCAACTCTGCCGGGGAGAGCCTTAACCTTTGAGTTCCACTAGGAGGAAAGAAAACACTGGCTGAAAAGAGAGAACTCCACTGGGGACGAAACGACTCTCTTGAGGAAAATCAACTGTCTCCGCTGGGGGAAAGTAAATGACCCTACTGGGAAGGGAACCTCTACTGGGAAGAGTAGACTGTCTGGGTACAGCTCACACAAGTTGGAAATATTAATCTTCTGAGGCTAAACCACTCTGCTCGGGATGGGGGATCCTTTTGGGGGACACCACACTGTCTGAATACAACCTTCAATCTTGGAATCGTCAATTCTGCTGAGGGTAAACAACCTTGCTGGAGAATGCCCTTCGGATAAGCTACGCCTAGCTGGGGAATCTGATCCTTCTTCAGCAAGGAACCTTGTTATCTCAGAAGCGCGACCTGCGTGGGGATCAAGTCTTTCCGTTACGAGCCTCTGGTCAGTACTGCAATCTTTTGATCGGCCACTTCGTATGGTCAAAAAGCCCTGCAACACCGCAAACGAGACAAGACAAGTCTATGCAACCAAATCTATTCAGGTTAGCGTTAGTGATATCATTTTCAGTTAATTCAAAGTTTTAGCAATTATTGGCAAGGGCCAGCGATGTTATACGCTTGCTAGTTTTATTAAACCTTGGCGTTTGTCATGTACAAAACAGTAAAGAACCAGCATCAAATACTGAATAACATGTTTTATTGATTGGGCCCCTAAATGGGCAGAGTTTTGTACACGGGATGTAACTCCTGAAAAGAGGAAGCTACACACAACAAATATACAAGTATGCACAAGAAGCATAAATACAATGACAAATCAAATTTGTACACATGTCGGCAACGGGATGCAAACGAACATCATGAGCTGATCCTCATATGACTCGCCTGACTCTTGTGCTTTCCCAGTATTCACACCTTCGAAGAGATTGTATCTGATAATCAACCCCTCAGGTATATTCTCCCATACCAAATGCGCACCGCAGTATCAAATTCGGACCGCAGTCATTTGCTTTTCAAATCCCTAACTTTTGCGTGAACCGCCCTTTACGGGTTTTCAGTTCACCGGGATACCCTTTTTTGCCAAAGCCGCCCAGTGTAGGTTTTCAACTCCGCGGGTGTACATTTTTTAAATTTTATCCCTAATTTTTGCCCGAACCTTTCATTCTGTTTTTGGTTCGCCAGGATGCCCCATTTTTGCCTGGACTCTCTTTTTTCTGTCCAGCGGGTCAATTTCAAGCAAAGTATTTTTTAACTGCGTCCGAGTTCACAGGCGACGTAAAGTCTTCACCGTCCATGGTGGACAACAACAAAGCTCCTCCTAAAAAGACTTTTCTGACAACGTATGGCCCTTCGTAGTTGGGGGTCCACTTGCCCCTGTGATCTGCCTGTGGCGGGAGAATCCTTTTCAGCACAAGGTCGCCCGTCTGAAAGCTCCGAGGATGTATCTTCTTATCATATGCTTTCTTCATTCGGCTTTGGTACAACCGACCATATGCTAGAGAAGCTAGCCTCTTCTCATCCATTAAACTCAGCTGGTTCAACCTGTCTTTTACCCATTCTGCCTCATCTAGTTGGACATCTCGTAATACTCTCAGGAAAGGAATCTCAACTTCCAGTGGTAACACTGCTTCCATTCCGTATACCAACGAGAACGGGGTTGCCCCGGTTGATGTGCGTACCATCGTACGATAACCGTGCAAAGCAAAGGGTAGCATCTCATGCCAGTCCTTATAGGTCACCACCATCTTCTGAAAAATCTTCTTTATGTTCTTATTGGCCGCTTCAACAACGCCATTCATCTTGGGTCGGTAAGGGGAGGAGTTGTGATGCTCGATCTTAAAATTCTGACACAGCTCCTTCATCATTTTGTTATTCGGGTTTGAACCGTTGTCGGTAATTATCCGCTCGGGGATTCCATATCTGCAAATGATATCTCTTTTGATAAACCTGGCTACCACCTGCTTGGTCACATTTGCGTAAGATGCCGCTTCCACCCATTTGGTAAAATAATCGATTGCTACCAGAATGAACCGGTGTCCGTTAGAAGCCGTCGGCTCGATCTTTCCAATCATATCGATTCCCAACATTGAGAATGGCCACGGTGACGACATTACATTCAGAGGACTCGGAGGCACATGGATCTTGTCTGCATAAATCTGGCACTTATGACACTTCTTCGCAAACTTGAAACAATCGGTTTCCATAGTTAGCCAGTAATAACCTGCCCGCAGCAGCTTCCTCGTCATGGCATGCCCCCCAGCATGTGTACCAAATGTACCTTCATGTATTTCCTCCATGAGCAGCTTCGCCTCTTTCTCATCTACACAATGTAGTAGCACCAAGTCGTGATTTCTCTTGTATAAGACACCATCCAGATTCAGATAGAAATTACCCGCCAATCTCCTGAGAGTCTTCTGATCGTGACTGGATGCCCCAGCCGGGTACTCTTTGCTTTTTAGGAAATTAAGGATATCAAAATACCAGGGTTTATCATCAGATGCCTCATCAATGGCAAACACGAAGGCGGGTCTGTCAAGCCGAGAGATAACAATTCGGGGAGCCTCATTCCAGAAGTTGACTTTATACATGGAAGACAATGTGGCCAGGGCGTCAGCCATCTGATTCTCTGCTCGCGGTACATGATGTAACTCAACCTTGTCAAAGAAGGGCAACAATCTCCTCGCGTAATTCATGTATGGTATCAAATTAGGCTGACGTGTCTCCCATTCTCCTTTTATTTGATTCACCACCAGAGCTGAGTCTCTGTATACATCCAGATTTTTGATTCGCAAATCAATGGCTTCTTCAAGCCCCATGATACAAGCTTCGTATTCGGCTTCATTATTGGTAACCGGAAAGGTCAATCGAGCAGTAAACGGGATGTGCGGCCCGTGTGGAGTAGTGATGATTGCCCCTATTCCGCTACCGTAGGCGTTTACAGCTCCATCAAAGATCAACTTCCATTTGGAACCCAATTCTGGTCCTTCGTCCGGCAACGGTTCTTCACAATCTTTCATCTTCAGGTACATGATATCCTCGTCAGGAAAATCAAACCTCATCGATTGGTAGTCCTCAATAGGCTGCTCTGCCAAATACTCAGATAATACACTCCCCTTTATAGCCTTCTGTGAGACATACTGGATGTCATATTCGGTCAAAACCATCTGCCAACGGGCAGTTCTCCCCGATAATGCCTGCTTTTCAAATACGTATTTGATAGGATCCATCTTCGAGATGAGCATGGTTGTATGGTTCAGCATATATTGCCTCAAACGCTTGGCAGCCCAAGCAAGTGCACAACACGTCTTTTCGAGCATAGAGTATCGAGACTCACATTTGGTAAACTTCTTACTCAAGTAGTATATTGCATGATCTTTTCTTCCTGTCTCGTCGTGTTGACCGAGAACACAACCCATACTTCCCTCAAGAACTGTCAAATACATAATCAAGGGTCTCCCTGCCACTGGGGGTATCAAAATAAGAGGCTCTTACAAATACTGTTTTATTTTATCGAACGCCTTTTGACAATTTTCATTCCATGTTACCGCCTGGTCTTTTTTCAACAACTTGAATAACGGCTCACACGTAGCTGTCAGGTGAGATATGAACCGCGCGATGTAGTTCAACCTCCCTAAAAACCCACGTATTTCTTTTTCTGTTTTAGGCGTCGGCATCTCTTGTATTGCTTTTATTTTTGCAGGATCAACCTCTATTCCTTTTTCGCTCACGATAAACCCCAGCAGTTTACCTGACCTCACCTCGAAGGTGCACTTGTTAGGGTTCAGTCTCAGCCTGAACATCCTAAGCCTTTTGAATAGCTTCAGCAGATTCACCAAATGTTCTTCCTCCGTCTGGGATTTGGCAATCATATCATCGACATAAACCTCGATCTCTTTATGCATCATATCATGAAAAAGAGTCGTCATTGCACGCTGATACGTTGCCCCAACATTCTTTAATCCGAAGGGCATCACTTTGTAACAAAATGTTCCCCAAGGCGTGATGAAGGTAGTCTTCTCCATCTCTTTTGGCGCCATTTTAATCTGATTGTAGCCCTAGAAGCCGTCCATGAAAGAGAATACGGAGAATTGAGCAGTGTTGTCAACCAGCACATCGATGTGAGGGAGCGGAAAATCATCTTTCGGGCTCGCTTTGTTCAGATCACGGTAATCTACGCACATTCTCACTTTACCGTCTTTCTTCGGCACTGGTACAATATTAGAGACCCATGAGGGATATTTCGTAACAGCTAGGAAACCAGCATCCCACTGCTTTTGAACCTCCTCCTTAATTTTCACTGCCATATCAGGTCTAGTTCTGCGAAGCTTCTGCTTAACCGGCGGGCATTCTTCTTTTAACGGCAGACGGTGCACAACCATATCCGTATCCAGCCCAGGCATGTCTTCATACGACCAAGCGAACACATCACTGTACTCTCTGAGCATTTCAACCAGTCTTCGCTTGACGTCGCTCTGCAACGCGGCTCCTATACGGATGTTCTTTTCAACCCCTTCCGACCCCAGGTTAATAATTTCAATGACCTCCTCATGAGGTAGAATGACTCGTTCTTCTTGCTTTACCAACCAAGACAACTCTTCGGGAACGTCGCCATCTTCAACAATCTCTTCTTCGGCCTGAAATACCGGGTGCTCAAAGTCGAAATGAGTCATAGGCGGTTCAATGATGTCATCTGAAAATATTATCCTGCAAAAGGAATGGTTAAATGCTTCAAAATATGTATAAAGTGAATAACCAAGTTGCCATTTTATTGTAAAACACAAAAACAGGAAAAGCAGAGATCACAATATTTGTACATGAAAAAACGCCTTTTATTTAATGATTAAACAACGCAATGTACATAACAGCACGACCCTAAGCAAAATCACGATGCCCCGGGTAGGACACCAGATTGTTCAACAATTAAGAAAACAAAGTATTACTGTTTGGGAGTCACAGGAACAATCTTCTGAATAGACCAATTGCATAATCCTTGTCCTGGCACGCTTGGCTGAATCCAGGCGTCCATGTCGCAGTCACTTTCTCCTTCTTCAGAATCTGAAACAGCGTTGATGGCCTCGTGATACACTCCACTAGCTGTGATTGTTATCGGTCCTTTGAAACGGGGTGCCCCTGCAGCAGGCGTTGATGACGACGGTTGATATCCCAGCCCAAATCTGTCCATCTTCACGGGAATATCCAGAACCTTGCCCCAGCCTTTTGTCTCACCAGTCTTCACTAGAGCTTGAGCCTCCTTGTATGACGAGACGGCTACCTCTGACGCTTTACTCGGCCCCGGCACTTTGTCTTTGATACGCAACCCTTCAAAGGCTTGACAGGGTGTTTCATGAATCTCGCCGTCGACTTCTACGTACTTGAATGATGACAGATGGCTAACCAATATATCTTCTTCTCCACAAACCGTGACCACACTGTCCCCTACCATGTATTTCAGCTTTTGGTGCAAGGTAGATGTGACTGCCCCAACACCATGGATCCAGGGTCGTACGAGAAGGCAGCTGTATGCGGGCTGTATGTCCATAATGTAAAATTCAGTTTCGAAAACCTCCGGCCCCACCTGTAGAGGTAACGTTATGGATCCAAAGACTGTTCTTCGTGTACCATCAAATGCCCTGACCACTAAGTCACTAGGCGTACAAATGATTCCCCTGATGTCCAATTTCATCATTGCTTTCTTTGGCAGCACGTTTAAGGAAGATCCGGTATCTACCAGTACATGGGACATGACTGAGCCCCTACACTCAACTGAGACGTGCAACGCCATGTTATGCTCTCTCCCCTTCAGGGTCAAATCAAAGTCCGTAAATCCCAAGCTATGGCCTGCGTTCACATGCGCCAACACCCCCTCCAGCTGATTCACAGAAACATCTTGGGGTACGAAGGAAGTATCCAGAACTTTCAACAATGCCTTTCTATGAGCTTCGGAACACAATAGCAACGACAGTATGGATATCTTCGATGGCGTCTGTTGGAGGTGCTCAACAATCTTATAATCACTCTTACGAATAAGGCGCATAAACTCTTCTACATCCTTCAATGATGTTTCTTTTTTGTTCCTCTGCACAGGGACATTCTCATTCATCTTTCCTTTTCCTTTCGCCAGTCGTTCATCCTCTACCTCAGGCGATATAAAAATTCTCCCACTTCTCGTCATCCCTCCGGTGCCGACGACATTGTCTACAACCTCAACTGGCTGTTTACCAATATCAATTTTCACCCCATCACAGTATGCTTCCAACCCATAGGTCCAGGGTACCGCCTTAGTGCTCTCATAAGGGACTGGTCCTGCCTTGGTGATAGTGATCGGTGGTCTCCTGGCTGGCGCTGTTATAGTTATTGTTTTTCGGGGAATTGTCACGGTAGCTACATCACTTTGCTCATCCGCTGATAACTGTGCAGGTTCTTCAACTGCCGTTCTGTCGAATTGTAATGTGCCTCCATCTATCAAGGTCTGAATACCCTTCTTCAATTCATCACAACCCCCAGCCTGGGTCCAACACTCTAAACAATACTCATCGCAGCCCGGATACACACCTCCTTGCAATAACCTGCTCTTTATCTCACACAACGGTGTCTTGAGGTCATCAACATTCATGATCAAGTTCAAACCCTCCTCAGTTAAAATAGCATTTGCCCCATGGTTGGGCATGGGCTTTTGTACTATGTTCGGACCCGCTTGTCCAAAATTGATGGCCTTACTATCCAACAGATCATGTACCACATGCTTGAACGCATGGCAACCCTCTATGTCGTGGCCAGGGGCCCTAGAGTGGAATTCACAGTGCTTGTTCGCGTCAAAGCCGTACGGAGGAGTGCCTGTTACTGGCGCCATAGTCCTCTTTTCCACCAAGTTCAAACCCAGTAACGTCTGTAGCAATTTTGCATACGTTGAAGGAGGCGTTTCAAACACCCTCCTTGGTTTGCCCCCCTGGATTCTGCGCTGGGCAGGATGCACCCCCTGTTGTGGCTGCTGCTGCTGTGGTGGTATTGGTTGTTGCTGAAATGGAATTGTGACACTTGCCACCTGTTGCGAATGATTGTATTGATTTCGACCTCTGCCCCGGCCTCGGCCTCGGCCCCCGAATACTGCACTTGCATCACCTTGATGACGACCACCGAAAGCCCTTTTGTTACCGCCAGCTGAAGCGGATTCCTCAGCTTGGAACCTTCCCAGTTTAATATTTCTTTCAATTTTCTCACCCATCAAGATTAGGTCCGAGAAACTGCCCAAGGAAGTATGAAACAACTTGTCATAAAACACACCAGTAAATGTTCCTATGAACATATCATTCATTTCTTTGTCATCTAAAGGAGGATGAACTCATGCAGCCAGGTCGCGCCACCTCTGCGCATATTCTTTGAAGCTCTCATCTTTCTTCTGGGACAACCCCTGCAATTGGACCCGGTTGGGCGCCAAGTCACTATTGTACTTATAATGAGCCACAAACGCTTCGGCCAGCTGCTTCCAAGTCTTTATCTGAGTTGGCTCCAACCCCATGTACCATTCAAGGGAAGGACCAGACAAGCTATCTTGAAAGAAATGCATCAGCATCCTTTCATCGTTTGAATAGGCCGACATTCATCTATAATATGATCGCACATGCACCTTTGGACAGGTATCCCCCTTATATTTGTCGAATGTGGGAGCTTTGAATTTTAGCGGTACCCTCATACCAGGCACCAGACCCATTGTGGTCATATCTAAGCCAACAGTGCTTTGATTCACGACGCCTTTCATCTGCTCCTCGAGCATCTTGATTCTCTGAGAATCATCCATAGGACCTTCAAAACCTCCACCAGAGAAAGCATCCTCTTGCTGATCTTCTAGCCATTTACCGTTCCCATTTCCGTATCCATCGTATCCGTTGTTACGGCCGAATCTAGTCTGATTCATTACAGGGCCCCGCCCTCTGTTGCCATACCCTGGAGCGACTCCGGCAGGTCCAAAAGACATTATCCCAGCACCATTCCCATTACCGAGTCCGCCATAACCCTGATTAGTCATACCAAACCCGTCCTGTCCGAAGCCCTGAGCGTTGAAGCCGTACTTCCCAGCATGATCAAACCCCTGGTCATTAAAGCAAAAACCGTTGTTACCGAAGCCATTACCTCCCATATTATCACCACCCAGATTGACATCTCCGAACCCAACATTGTTGACGACAGTCTCGTTACCGATTCCTGTGTTACCGTTCCCGGCGGCAGCGCCGTTGTTCACATTGACAGCAGGTATGTTCACCACAGGTGGAGCTACCGGTGTAGGAGTACCATCCCCGTGAATAGTGTCAACTCGCACAGAATTATGGTCTTTGTTTCCGTGCCCCGCATTTCTCATCAGCAAAGGCTGCACCAAAGCTTGCAAGTTCTCCTGGCCTTTCACAATGGTCTCCATGGTCTGCATGAATAGCGCCAGCTTCTCACGCATGTCCTGCATTTCATTCTGCATCTGATCCATAACTCTTCTGCAGTTGGTACGAGTAGAATATCGGTGCGGGCGTTGAATTTCAATCCTGAAAAGACCTGTACGGTGCAGGAAATGAGATACAGTTCAATAATCACCTGTAATGCCATATGAATGTGAATGCAATGCAATATGTGTCTGTGCATTAGGGCGTATCACTCCCCGATTCTAGTGCGAATGTGTCAGTGTGGTGACAGTGACAGCAATACGAAGTTCGGAGACGAATCATAGAAAACACCTCATATATTGCAAAGAAATCCATTAAGCCAGGAATACAATATCAATGAGTGTACAATAAGAAGGCATGACCTCAACCAACAATCCTGGTGATGGTTAGCACAATGCAAATAAAGCATACACATTAATACATGAAATGGTCAAGTGCTCCCATAGGCCTGGTACTCCTCTAATAACCTCTTAGTCTCTAGATGACTTGGTCCGGTAAGCAGACCCTCAACGAGTAGATCTCTTCGCTTGAGAACACGTCGTAAATCACCAGCGGATTCTTCCCATGCCCCTTCTCCGAAGCGATCCTCTAGCTTCCGTTTCTGAGACACAACCTCCTTCTTGCCTTCGATGGCCTTGTTCAATGCGTTATGAAGACTATATCTTGACATCACCTCCTCTTCATACTTTTTAGTGCTAGCCTTCAACTGTTCTTCGAGCTCAGAAATTTGCTGCTTCAATTTGTCTTCCCTCTTTTTATTGTTGGTTAGCGTAGCATTCCACGTTTTGTTACAAGAAGAGATTTCCCGGTGGGCGGCATCGAGTGCTTTCTTCTTGGACTCTAACATATCATGAGAGCTTCTGAATTCTTTCCCCAGGCATTCACGCTTCTTTTTCTCTTCGGTCAGTTCAGCACCTAGCCTGTTTACTAATTCAGTCTGCTGTTGAAAAGAATGCACAACCTTGTTCTTCTCACTACGCATCTGAGCCAGTTCCTTTTCTAACTCTTCATTAGCCAACAACAAGGCTTCTTTCTCTTTTACAACTTGCTCGTAGACCTCCATAGTAACGGTGGTTGGTTCCTCTACCGGAATATGAACATGGACTGGTGCAGCTGGAAACGGCATTAGCAACTGTTTTTCTCTCTCTTGGATCCAAACTTGGTATGGTACATAAGTCTGACAATCATTCTTCCCCAATAGTGGTTTCCCTCTTCTGTTGATACGTATCCAAGCGTGCTGAAGCTTGGCTAGTAATTCTCCATTCAAGTCACCGGTGAAGTACAAAGATTCCTGTACTTCTTCCTCCCTAGGTGGGTTCTTCAATGCATATCCAATCTGGCGAACAAACAAAGACGGATTATAATTGATGCATCCTTTCCTTCCTATCACGGGCACGTTCGGATACCCAGAGCAACTGAAAATAAGCTCAGACCCCAGCAAGTCTCGGTCAAACCACTCGATGTCTTCAGAAGATAGTCTCATCAGGCGCTCTGGCCAGTCAGCTGTAGTTGCACCATCTACAAAAGGTCCCTTTAGGGGGAGGTGGCTCTTAAACCACATGTACAGCAAAGGCACACAACAAGAGACGTTCTTGCCTCTTCTATTCTCATTTCTGTAATGCAGCGAATGGTAGAAATCCCCGATCAATGTGGGTACCGGGTTGCCAGCAGCAAACAAATGAAATGCATCAATGTCCACAAAATTCGAGAAATTGGGAAACAACACTATCCCATAGATGCACAGAGCCAACACAGCGTTAAAGACTACCCAGCATCCATTCTTGGCATACTCCTGGGCTTTACTGATCAGAAACTGGAGGGAGAAGCCTGGAACCCCGCGCCAAGAAGTCATCAATAGCTCAGAAGCATCCATGTGTAAAGCCACTGCTAAGTCCTCTAACTTTGGCTCAGCGTCAAAGTGAATGAAAGGAACCTTATTCTGTACTGGCAGCTCAGTGAACTCTGCGTACTCTTCCATGGTAGGCCCCAAAATAAAGTCAGCAAAAGTGAAACATCTCAAGGCAGGGTCATAGAATTGCATCAATGTATACAGCCCATTCAATTCATCATCAGTTGGTTTGCGAACCAATCTCAACAGTCTTCTGTAACTCTGCCTGAAGCTTCTCCGGACATCCTCATCAGCAAGGGAAATCAAACCAAGCAGGGGAGTAACATCAGGGATAGGTAACTTGTAGGCAACTGTCATTCTCAAACCAGCCATGATCAATAATCAGAAGTCCGGGCACTAGAATCAGGGAATATGCAAATGCACCTGCAGCACAGACACACGTTAATAAATGCGATGATAATGGTTATGCAAACAATGCAATGCAAATAAAATGCAACAAAGGACCAAGTGCTCCGACTGAGAAGCCCAAATCACACCAAGAACAAGGTCTCCAACAGACCCTCCAATATTCTTCAAACCATGGTCTCAGACAGACCTCATACATAAGCTTCAATCAAGCCTCAGACCCAATAATCACTCCAACTTGGTCTCTGACAGACCCCAATAACTGTCCACAGGTAGCCTGAATCTCAAATCAAGAAACAAACCGGTATCTGGAGGTCTAGTTACCTGCATAGCTGCAAACCCTCTCACAGGTAGGTGTCCTAGTAACTGACAATGGTATGGCATCCTATGCGGTCGTCGGTGTCACAGACTTTCAGGGTTGATGATACGATTCCCAGAAGGAGTGGCATCATCAAATCCTGAAGAGGCCTCACTTAGACAACTTCCAAATGATCGGTTCCCAGAGTCGACAATCCAACTAACCAGCAACTCGAGCCACCCAAAGGGTAGGACAGGAGGCCAACCAGAAGAACCTCGTCTGATTGTGGATTTCGCGGGACACTAGGACATGCAAAGCATGTGCGTGCCCACTACTTTCCACTCTAATTCTAGGTGCACTCAAGCCCAGGTCCGGCTTATCTCTCCATCATAGAACACCCGTCACACCCCAATACAACAATAATAACAATAATATAATGCTGAAAGTAAAATACAGAAAAATAAATCCATACAAAATCCTCGACGGGAAAACGAGCGCTAGGATTGACTCGCTTAGGGGACGTTGGATCCCCAGCAGAGTCGCCAGCTGTCGCTACTGCGAAAATCGGCGCCGGCTGAACAGAAGAGTCGCCACCGTGCATTATTTATCCCAAAGGAGGGAAAGGAAACGCTCGAAGTAAACCTACCGCAAAGACGGGAAAGGAATGGTCATCGCAACCAAATCCTGGATTCGGGAGTCGGTTACGCAAGGGGAAGGTATTAGCACCCCTCACGTCCGTCGTACTCGACGGGATCCACGCTTGTTTTCTAGTACGGATTGTTATTCTATCTACTCTACAGGTCTGGGGTTAAAAGAAAATAAAATGACTCAGCAAAGTATCACACTTTATGCCTACGTATTCCCGCCTGTAACGAGAAATCAGAGTCAACGTAGTTCGCCTACCTACGGGAAAGGAGGGGAAGGTTGCTCGCTAGAATATCGCATCCTATGCCTACGTACTTTCATACAACATGAAAGATCAGAGCAAACGTAGTTCGGGCCACGTACGACACAAGTCTGTCTTGATTGTTTTTATCTCCTTCTGAAAAAGGGTTTTTCTGATTAACAGTCCAAGCGGACAAAAATGACGTTTTGATGAGTTCACATTCTTTTACGGAAGAAGTGTCTTTTATTGGATTTGAAATCTTATTGTGTTTTTTTATTTGTTTTGAGATAGGAAGAGACAGAACTCTAACCTACAGTTGAAAAGGGAATCAAACTAACCTAATGTTATCATGCATGGGTTAAGACCTAATGTCTATCATGTTCCTCTCTTGCGCGGAGAGAAACAGAGATCCTAAGGGATAAACGGAAAAACAACAGCATATATACAATAAAACAGTAAAATGCATGAATGCAGCAATACAAGCGAGGCAAGGGAGTCCCACTCAACCTCGAACCTAGAAAACAACAGGCAAAAGCGAACAAGATTCGCTTTCAACCTAACATATTAATTGGCAAACAATACAGTCCGGGAAACTCAAACAATACATCAAAAGCTTATAAACAACAAAAATAAACAGCAAACAGCAACTTTGCACAGCAGGCTCCATCATCTTCTATCTTCAAGTCATCTTCAAACATCTACAAGCTTCAAGCAAGCAGCAATCTTCAGGGGAGAAACTCTAACAGTAAACACCTTCAACAGCTTCAAACAGCAGGGCTTCAATGGCAACAATCAAAGGCGCAGCTTCAACAACACAATCTTCATCTTTAAGCAAGGTCTCTATATTCAATCTTTCATGGCTTTTCTTCAAATCAGACTCTCCAGGATGAGGAACCATCAATAGGATGAACTGGGATGTTAAACAGTTAGTTGACCACCAAAGGTGGCAAACCGACTGTTAACAACATGTAGAATGTTTCTCTCAAGAGTTTTATCTCTTAGATACTGTCACCAAGCCTTCCAAAGGAAGGGGGTGAGTATCCTAGAGAGACTCTGCATCATAGAGAGGGATGGAGGCAAACAAGACCTTCCATGTCTATGAAGCAAGCTTCTACTTTAAGCTCTATCTAGCCTCTAGTTCCTATACTCTTCAACAGCTGCAAGCAAGCTACAATCTTCACCAACTCTTGAACTGGATCTTCACTCCTTTTTTCTTCAATGGCTTCATCAACAAAGTCTTCAGCTCAAACCCAAGCCCCAAGCAGGCCCAATACCCCACACAATCAAACAATAACCCTAGAAAGGGCACACCACACAATCAATCAAATACAAAAATATACTAATAGTATTAATATAATAGGGGGAAGTCTAACATTTTCTAAGGGATCTATCACTTACCCATAATACCCCTATAGTCCCATCTTCTAATTTGTCCTAAAAACCCAAAAAAGAAATGGTTTTGGTACACCTATGTTATGTTCAAAACCCTACTTAACTAGCCTAATATTTTCTAACTAAACTACCTAAAACAAATCCTAAAAAATTGGTACAAAAATCAGGGGGGCACCTAATATCCATATCTAGTTGTACTAAAAAGAATAGGGTGAAAATCCTAAAGGAAGCTCCTAAACTAAATTCAACAATTGGTAGCATCAACTAAAAGAATTAAAGAAAGCAATTAAATGTAAAAATATACAAAAAATAGAAAAATGAAGTAAAATGACAATTTTATGGTTTTATATTTTTCCAGACAGAAAATGGAAAATGGGAAAAAAAGTCTCATTAAAAAATAGTGATTTTTCATTTTTATATGAATTTTTAAAGTTAAATGAAATTTGGAGTGAATTTAATAAGAAAAATGATGCAGGGGGTATGAATAGAAATCAAATGCAGTTAGTTTGCATTTGGGCCCAGGTAGGGGGGTGCGCATAGCATAGCGCCTGGGCCCATCTTGTTATTCAGAAAACAAAAAAAATAAAATGAAAAGAAAAAAAACGAGGACGCGGTGTAAATAGCATCAAATCACAGTTCATTTTCAATTGGGCTTGGATTGGGGGGTGCAGGAAACAAATTCACGTGAGGCCCATGCTGGTACACTAAGTGGAACGCAGCATTTTACTTGGGGCTGATTTCCCTCCCTTCTTCGTTTTAAATCCTGGCCGTCTGATCGTTCTTTCGTCAACCAGTCAATGTGCAATCTAACGGTGGCCACATCGTCTTCTTCCTTGGCTCATTAGGGTTTTCAGAATCCATGGAAACACATGCACATGCAGAGATCTTCTCCTCCATCGTGCGCACTCATTCCTTCACCAAATTACGCGATCCAAGAACCAAACTTACTCTATTTTTCACGTAGAATCCAACAGTAACATTGGTTTGTATTAAAACTCTCTCTATCATCCTACCCGAACGGTACAACATCAAGAACTCAACATTTCCTCAGGTTTCGATCATCACCAAACTCACCATTCTTTGCACAACAATAATCCTTATGCCATACTAATCACAACTAGCTAATTATCTAAGATTATAACAACCTAACCATCGTGTTCTAGGTCCAAACCGAATTTACATGCACACATCAACCTCCATGAAATCTTGCCTAAAGCTCCAGAATCAATCATCTAACCACCTAAACCATGTTTAACCTAACAATTCTCTATCATGCTACCTAATTCGAGCCAAATTGTGAGAAACACTAACCTGTCAAGAAGTTGAAAACAGATGAGGATTCTCTTTAATTCACAGCTTGCAATGCTCCAAGATCACTCAGTGTGCTATAATCTTGATTCTGTATGCAACAATTCTTGCTCAAACCACTTGGATCACCATACCTGATTTCAATTGCACTTGAAGGAGAGAAAATTGCATAGCACGATTCTTGCAGTTTCCTCTTCAGATCTTGCTTGTAATCTACTCAGGGATGATTATTGAATGGAATTGAATCATAAAATTGAATGAATGATGAAGAATTAAGAAGATTCGAAGGAATTTGCAAAAATTCAAGATGAAATGAAACTATGAATTTTTGATCAAAATGAAGTTCAACCCCTTCTTGGATCATCTCTAGGGTTTATATAGATGAGGATAGAAAGTTCTGGAAGATGCTAGATTGATCCCATGAGAAATTATTCATATCATTGCATGAGAAAATGAAAATGGCCAAGTTGCAAAACCAATTCTGCATTGCCTTGTTACAGCCCCTCAAAATCTCTTGAATTTCTCTTTTCATGACAATTAAAGAGTGTAGAAACCATCCCTTGCCTTGCACCTTGGTCCTAGCTTGATTTGGCAAGTGTATCTTTTCTTACAAGTAACTTATGATAACTCCAATTTCTTGACTTCAAACCAAAAAACTAATATTTCCAATGATATCAAAATGAAATTTAACTTCAAATTGGTTGGTCATATGCTTGGTTTTGCTTTTGTATCAAAAAATCACAATTCTGGTCATTTAAAAAGGTATTTTTCCCTTTAATATTGGTCACTTTTGCAAATCTAAGTTACATGCATTTCCAACTTTCCACAACCACTTTTATAGACTCAAAATGTCATTTGGAGCAAGTTTGATGTTGAACATTTTTTCATTTGAAATTTGGAAATAGGAGTTTTGGGCATATGCTTGAAATGACCTGTAATTCCACTTTCCCAAAATACCCCTGGCTTGCCAAGATCATAAGTAGAGTTCTACAAATCATATGAAGGCATACCATACCTTTATAGAACGCTAAGATCATGAGTAACAACTTTCATGTTGGCCAGAAATCCATTTGAAATCTCCTTGAGGGGTAAAAGTTGCTTGGAAGTCAAGTAACTTTCACAGACAAATTTCAGTGTCCTCAGATGACCTGTAACTTGCAAGAACCATAACTTGAGTTCTATAAATCTCCTTGGTGCCTTCCACCACTCAAATTAAAGGTCTTGAGATACTCTACAAGTTTCATGTTGGCCAAGGATCCATTTGAGGCTTGCATTTTGAATTATCTTGCTTGGAAGTTTACCCTAAATTAGGGGATTTTACACAGAAACCCTAATTTAGAAACTTCTCTTCTTCTTGATTTCTTTTGATTTATCCTTGGCACAACACCAAATCCATATCTACATGTCAAATGAGGCATCCCACATCTTTCAAACAGGCCTTGATGCCCCTTCAATCAAGCTTTTGGCCTAGGGTTGACCTAGGGTTGACCCAGATTAAACCCTAGTTGACTGTCTTCAACTGCAACTCTTGTACTCACATCAATGACTTGTCTCACTTTCAAAATGACCCTCTAGGTCTTCCATAATGTCTATATACCCTCCATGCTTTCAATTCATAGTACACAACTTCTCTGATGACCTTCAAACCCCCTCAAGATAGGAGAAAAACCCACTGATTGACCCACTAACTTCTCAAGCTTCAATTTCTTTCTGATGACTTGGATAAGATTGAATTTGAATAAGAACCTCTTGATATGCTCATAGAGATAATAATTGCACTTGGTCCCTTGTTGGATGGCTTGCCCATGCTATGCTATGCAGATGAATGAATTATGTGCATGACCTGATATGCAAATGCTAAAGCTATGAGACATAAACCAAGTGAAATAAGTTGAGCAAATTTTAGGGTGCAACAAAGTGCAGCAGTTAATTGACAAAGAGTACATATCCTTTCCCGAGGGAGATTTGGTTATGCATGTCGACCTCTCATCTGATTGAGTTTAAAGATGGCTGATCCAACGGCAAATCAAGATCTGAAAGCTCGGCTCCCCGAAGCTGGCAATCTCTGTTTTTATGCATTTGTAGTTTCTTTTCTATTTAAAGTGCAAATCTCATTTGTAAAACTTGTACTATTTTCAATTGATAATGATAGTGAAATGAATATGCATGTTTTGATCAAATCCATTTGTGCTCACTAATCACTTTTGCAGATGTCAAACGCTTGTTTAAGCGGAATCCGGGGAGGATGACGAAATTGAAAGACGTGCAAGCTTCCGATTGTATGCTTTCGAATGAAACCTGCTGATGATGTACATGCATTTTGTTTCAAATTCCTAAACCCTGGAGATATAAGGATGATAATCCCTTGTCAACCCCTTTGAGCCTAGTAGTAGGAGTTTCTTTCTGAAAAACGAGAAATTTTCAATCTTAACCCGGGGCAGGGTAGGTGTCAGCTAATTTGGCCGAGCGTCCAAATCGCAAAAGGAGTGTTCCCGTTCAAGGATCAATCACACCTCTAGAGGTCGTGCCTAAAAAACCACAGTGGTTATTCATTACCGACCAAGGAGTGAAACAGTCACAATCCCTTTAACAAGTCAGACAAGCCGGTGTTACACGATTTGTTCAAAAAAAAGGAAAAAGAGAAAAGAATCAAAAGAAGAAGCCCGCTAAGTCGAATCTTGAAAACAAGCGACTTAGGAAAAAATTAGGGCATCCCACTGGACTTTGAAATCAAAAGATACTCAAAAGAGTCAGTCCAGGCAAAAATAAGGGAAAAGCAGAGAAGTGAAAAGGATGGCAAAAGAAAAATCCTCCAAAAACAAGTCGTGTGACTCCAGGCACCGAAAGACGAAAAGCGAATGACTGTCATTCCCAAAACTTGTGGTTTCCCGAACCATCACTCTTGTCACTCAACCTTTGAAAAGTGAGCGCTAGTGTCAAATTGGTTGGACATAGGATTGGAGAACATCAAGGAGAATGGGTGGGTTAAAACAAATTTTGAGCCTTTATCTTTTCTTTCAAACCGTGAACCTGACCATGTTACAGCCTTCAAAAGTCCTAATTGAAGCATGGTGGTTTCGAAAGCATACTTCGATAAAGATCACGTCGAAACTGACTCCTAAAATGATTCTGCTCAACTTGCAGGTTTTAATGTTGACATTCTGATAAGTGATTCATTCACTATATGTCACAAATATTTTTCCAGTGAACAGACTTGGATTTCAAAACTGCGTATGCATTGCATTAATATATCTTTTATGCAAAACAATTTGTTTTACTAGCGAGTACGTGCTGGACGACAGGAAAGTTTCCATAATGGAAAGTTTGGTCAGGATAGAATGCAAAGCTCCTGGTACACTGGAGAACCGGGATAATTTATCCAATGTTCATATCACGGGAGTCAACCATTCGAAAGATAGTTAATCTGGGGAAATCAGGTCAAGATTCGGTGAATCCCTCGCAGCCAAGGGTACTGCTTCACCAATTAGCCAATCAGAGGAAAAGTCGTTGCGAGTTTGGGGTAGATTACCCACCCTAAGAGCGTGTAAGCTATTCTTTGCCAGAAGGCAATTAATATGAAGATGTTGTGCAGGTCCCCCGGGCTGGGGCAAAATTGGGAACGAAGGAACTGTTTCCCTCTATATCCTCAGCGTTTATCAGAAGTGGTCGTTTCCTCTCCCCGACAGAGTTGTTTCCTCTCCCCCGCAGAGTTCGGTTATCAAGTTTGAAATGTTATATCTCCAGCAGAACAAAGCTTTGTCTTCATGAGAAAGTGTGTCCTCAGCAGGGTGGAGTTGTTCCTAGCAGAGCAAGATAGAAGTGGTTCCCTCAGCGGCAGGGTGGTTTGTAAACCAGTTTTCTTCTCCAGCGGAAGCAACGTCGGTGACGTCCTTTCCTAGCGGAGTTGACATTCAAGTGGTTTCCTAGTAGTACCGGTACCCAGGATTTTCTCTAGTAGAGTGTAGTGCTGATTCCCTCGCCAGAGAGGGTGGTAGAGCCGGAGTGTGGGATTTCCCCAGTAGAATGGAATTCCTAGTAGGAGTATCTGATATTCCTCAGCAAGACAGGTTGATACCTAATATAATCCCCAGCGGAGTGGATTTTTTCTCTTGAAAGAGCAGTACTACCCAGGTTTTGTTCCAAGAGGCCATCCAGTGCCTGTCTTCCCAGTAAGTCCAGTTTGCTGGCATGTGCACTTATCCCCGGTAGGGTTGTTTCTCTCCCCGGCAAAGTTGGTTTTTCTCCCTAGCATTTATTTTGCTGAGGTGGTTCTTTTGCATTTTCATTTTGCATTAGCATCCTCCCAAATGCGTAGCATTTATATCTCGTATGGAGCATTACGCCATTTTCAAACATTTGCATGTGAAACATAAGCCAGGTTGTTATCTCTTTGTTTCAGGTGAATCCCCAAAGGTTTGATCTCTTTGCCCTTATGGGGTTCAAACCATGAAAGATTAGGTGTTTTATCTAGTCCTGGTGGTATCCAGACCACGACAATGGGTATTATTTGTGTATCGTCCGTTGAGTATCCAGGCTCCGTCCAATCCTGCATGGTAAATTTTGTTGAGTAGCCAGACTCCAATCAAGGTCCGATTCGTTGATTTCGTAGAGTATCTAGACTCCGACAATTTGAAAGGTTATCTTTTGCTCGAATGGTATCCAGGTCATGGTAACTTCAGACTTGTTTGTCCATTGAGTATCCAGACTTCGGTCAATCTCGTTGAGTATCCAGACTCTGATTATTTCGTTGGGTATCCAGACCCTGACTTATGTTATTCCCCAGCAATCTCATCGGACTTCGGTTGGGAAGTGTCGTTGTAAAAACGGATGGTATCCAGACCCTGACGAGTGTATTCGCGGTCATCTACGCCGAGCCCAGGCTCCAGCTTCTCCGTTGAGTATCCAGACTCCGGTGAATTTACAATTGGTGTATTCTTTTGTCCGATGAGTGTCCAGACTCCGGTCGGTTCCGTTGAGTATCCAGACTCTGGTAAGCTTCATATTCACAATGTTCTCCTTTGTTCGTCGATTATCCATACTCCGGTAAGGTTATTATGGTATTCAAACCCTGATAAGTTTTGTAGTGGTATTCCTTCTCCGTTGAATATCCAGATTCCAGTGAATTTTCAATTCATGATGTACTACTTTCCGTCAAGTATCCAGACTTCGGTCTCTATTACGTTGAGTACTCAGACTCCGGTAAATCCCCAGTGAAGTTACTATCTTCATTGAGCATCCAGGCTCCAGCTTCTTTACCTCGTTGAGCATCCAGGCTCCGGTTATTGCGTTGAGTATTCAGGCTCTGGTTATTGTGTTGATCATTCAGGCTCCGGCTTTTACGTTGAGTATTTAGACTCCGGCTTATTACATTGAGTATTCAGACTCCGGTTATTACTTTTAGTATTCAGACTCCGACTTATTACGTTGAGCGTTCAGGCTCCAGCAATTCTCGGTGGTTAATCTTGTTCATAGAGTATCCAGACTCCGGCATTTTGAAATGGCATTCTTGACTCATGTGGTATCTAGAATCTGAAAAGAATATTTCTGGTGTATTCCTTTATTGCGTTAAGCATTCAGGCTACGGCTTTTATGTTGAGTAATCAGGCTCCGGCTTTTTTCATTGAGTAATCAGACTCTGGCTTTTACGTTGAGCAATCAGGCTCCGACTATTACGTTGAGCAATCAGGCTCCGGCTATTACGTTGAGCAATCAGGCTCTGACTTTTTTCATTGAGTAATCAGACTCCGGCTATTATGTTGAGCAATCAGGCTCTGGCTATTACGTTGAGCAATCAGGCTCCGGATTTTTTTGTTGAGTAATCAAACTCCGGCTTTTACATTGAGCATTCTGGCTCCGGCTATTTTGTTGAGCAATCAGGCTCCGGTTATTTCATTGAGCATCCAGGCTCCGGTTATTATGTTGAGTATCCAGACTCCAGCATGTTGAAACAATGTTCTCAATTCGCATGGTTTTCAGACTCTGACGAGTGTCTTGGTGGTATGTTTTTATTACATTGAGTATCCAGGCTCCGGTTTGTTACGTTGAGCGTTCAGGCTCTGGTCCCTACATTGAGTATCCAGGCTCCAGTTTATTACGTTGAGCGTTCAGGCTTCGGTCCCTATGTTGAGTATCCAAGCTCCGGTTTATTACGTTGAGCGTTCAGGCTCCGGTCCCTACGTTGAGTATCCAGGCTCCGGTTTATTACGTTGAGCGTTCAGGCTCCGGTCCCTTTGTTGAGCATCCAGGCTCCGGTCCCTTTGTTGAGCATTCAGGCTCCGGTCCCTACGTTGAATATCCAGGTTCTGACAATTTGATGTGTTACCCTTCAATCTACATGGTATCCAGGCCATGGCGCAACCTTTGATGGGCGCCTTCGTCCTACTATGCTTTCCCCAATCGAAATTACTCAGTTGAGTTTCTTTTCCCCAGCGGGGTATTCAGGGCATTTATCATGATCAGTTATCTCCGGAGATTTTTGTCCCAATCAGAATTCGCACTTTATTTCTGCGGTTGGCAAATTTCCGGGTTCTTTGGTATTCAATCGTCTTTTACCTTGATTGGTTGAAAATCGTTAGCTTTTCACCCAGTCAAGTCCAAGTCGCTTGAATAGGGGCAGCTGTTGTACCCCAAAATTTGACCAACCGGTTTTTGCAACTGGCTTTTGTTTCTTTGCATTTTGCATTTTGCGCATATCATAACATTTGCTCTCGAGGCATGGGATCGAGGTATTCCTGTGGCTCAGGTTCATTTCGGTGCAAAGGACTGAACAACGAACAACGAGCATCAGAGGCTCAGGCATTTATTTTTGCCCAGCGGTCAGGCAGCTAATTTTATTTTATTTTGCAGGAGAACACCAGTTCAGAAAGCAGCACTCAGGCTCATGTCAAGCATTTTTACAGTGATGACGTTCAAGAACAAGATTCAGAAGCTTAATAGAGCTCCAAATATTCAAAACAGGGCAAACAGACAGATTTCCCTCTAAAAGGCGCCAAATCCAAATTTTTGAAGGTGTTAATCGGTTAACGCATATGGTTAACCGATTAACCAAAGTGAAATCAGGCCAGATTTGAAATTTTGAAGGCGTTAATCGGTTAACGCATATGGTTAACCGATTAACCAGTGCAATTTTTGCCTTTGTACGTGAATTTTCAAGGCAGAGCCATTTGGGATCCAATTTTGATCACTTAAATTCAAATTTGTCACTTGGGAAGGATCTAGAATCATTTCATAATTTCATTTCCCTCCAAAATCCCATTCCTAGTGCCAAACCAAAATTCACAAACCAATTTCTAAGCCTCTCATTTGGATCCAAATCTAAGTGATATTTAAGTGATTCACTCCAAACCAAAGCTATCCAATTTTCATTTCTCACATTCATTTTTCAGAATTTATCTCAATTCTCTCCATCTCTCTCTCTCAACTTTCCAATTCCAAAACCCTCACTCAAAGCTCTTTTTCATTGAATTCTTTGATTCTTCATTGGAATCAATGAATTCTTGAGCTCAAACCTCCATCTATCATCTCCATTGAAGTGATTTCTCCATCCAATTTTCATGCACAATTGGATCCAGATCTGGAAGTGATTATTTGGCTTATGTTGGATTAACCTTGAAGGATCTCCATTGCTACAACAAGAATTGGTGTGGATCTTGAAGTATTTCGGACTTCTAGCATTGGATCTGTTCAATTTCAGTTAATTCAACATTAACCAAAGCAAATCTCCGCATCGAAGGTTGGAATCCTAGATCCATAGCATTTTTGAACTTATTTGTATGTTCATGTTGATTTTCATATTCGATTGAATTTTGGTTGACATGATTGTGGATGTTGCTGTTTGGATCTGTTTACATGTTGTTTGAAACATGATTTGCTGGTTTAATTTTGTGATTAAGTGATTATGCGATCATCCGGTTGATCGGATAAGTGCTTATTTGCTGCGCATGCTATTCTGGTTCTGATTTTCTGCTGTTGGCACAGTGTTAATTGGTTAATGCATATGGTTAACCGATTAACCATTACAAATTTCCAGATTTTTCAAAGTTTTCAAAGTGTTAATCGGTTGACGCATACGGTTAACCGATTAACCAGTTCAAATTTTCCAATTTTTAAAACATTAACAGTGTGTTAACCGATTAACCCTTGGGGTTAACCGATTAACACTGTGCCAGTGGGTCTGTTTTGCTGTTCTTCTTGCATGTTTGAATACCGTTTCACTTCGAATCATTGTAATTCGATATGATGCATTAAAAGTGAAATGTTTTGGGATATATGTCGCTGTTTTGGTTGTTTAATCGAGATTTCACCGACATTTGTGTTTTTCCACTTGAATGCATGCATATGGATGTGGTTCATGGTGATGATCTCTTGCATGTTCGTTTGCTTTCATCTCTTTTGCGCTTCCTTCATGTTTGCATCATTTTTGCATCGCTGTTGAGGTTGAGATGCGCTTGTGGCAACTGCTGCCCCCCACATTTTTCCTCCCTCCCACCATTCTAAGTGTGCATTTTCATGTTTGCATCTTTTACTTGTGATTGAATTTACTTGGTGCTTTCTTGTGCTTTTTGCCATGATCCCTATAAGGTTCCTAGTCCCTCCGTTTAGGATGGGAGTAGGAGAGACACTAGGCGTTCAATCCAAGCATGCTAACATTAGGGTAGATGTTTCCCCTCTTTATCCCAACTTTAGGACCACTTTGCATGACAACATTAGGGCCGAGTTTCCCTTAGACCTTTCGTGTGTCTCTCTTCTCATCTCAAAAAACTTCTAACTCATCTAATAAAGGCGATGAACGTTGCGCGCTACGAGCCTTAAGCTACATGGAGAATGATGAGTGAGGGGTCTCCTCTCGCTTGTCTAGAGTGTTTAGTGTACGTCTCGTTTGAGAGCGATACACGACGCATTCGCCTCTATGTCATAGTCTTTAGTGCAACGTGAATCACAAACCGAATTAATTCACTTCACTAAAAAACACAAAAACAAACTTCAAACCTTTTTCCTTCGGGATTAATCGGAAACCTTTTTCATAAAAGAGTGTTGTTAAGCTTCGGTTCTACCGCAAACAGGAATTATCCCTAACTGCTAGAACAGAGGTTTAACTTTACTCGGTTAAAACACTTAATCTTCCTGTGGTTTCGTGTCAGCCCGAACTACGTTTACTCTGATTTCTCATACCAGATGAGGATACGTAGGCACAAGACGCGATGTCTTGGCGAGCAACCTTTCCCCCTTTTTGCCCGTAGTTAGCCGAACTACGTTGACTCTGACTTTCCCATTGCACGAGGGAATACATAGGCACGAAGCGGCGATGCTCTGCCGAGTCTCTTTTTCTTTTCTTCTTTCCTGCAAGCCTGTAGCGTAGATAGTTTAAACACACCCTTAGATAGACAACAAAGCGTGGATCTCGTCGAGTACGACGGACGTGAGGGGTGCTAAGAGCTTCCCCTTACGTAAGCGACTCCCGAATCCAGGACTTGGTTACGATGACCTTGTCTTTCCCTTTTTCGTCAGGTTTTTCCGATCGTTTCCTTTCCCTCTCTTTGGGATAAATAACGAAAGGTGGCGACTCTTTTGTTTTGCGCCGGGTGTTTTTTGCAGTTGCGACACCCAGCAGGGAGGATTGTTATTTGTACATCCCTAGTAGAGCGGATTGTTACTTGTATGTACCCGGTGGGGCGGACTTCCTTTCCAAGCAGAGTGGAATTTTCAGCGCTATTCTTGAGTCCCCACTGAGTGGATTTTTGGTGTTTACCCAGCAGGGTGAAGTTTTTTTAAGAGAGCCATCCAGGGCGTATTCCTCAACAGAGTTGTTTGGGGAACTTCTTTTCCTCGGCAGAGTCGTTTGTTTAAACCTCTCTTTTTCCTTTCAGAGCATTCTTTGCAAGTTGTGAGTCGGTTGATTCTGTTGTCTGCCTATTCTGGGTGTGTCATCCCAACTTTTGGTTGGTAATCCCCAGCGTGTTCCGAAGTCTTGTGTTTGTTATTCCAACTTTTGGTTGGTAATCCTAGGGTGTGTTATCCCAACTCTTGGTTGGTAATCTTTGGTTTCCCCTGCAGAGTTTCTATTCCAACTCTTGGTTGGTAGTCTTTGCTCCATTCCAATTATTGGTTGGTGTTGCGGTGAAAATTGGATATCAAGCTATTAAATTAACTTGAATCTTAATTCTTTTACAACCGGACTTTATTTTATCCAAAGGAAAGGTCTAAAGAAAGAAAAACCTTTTTCGCGATGTAACGACAACGCTTAAGAGATTCGGGGATCGGGGGTTGGTTATACCTAGGGAAGGTGTTAGCACCCTAAGCATCTGTAGTACTCTACAGGAACCTTTTGTTTGATTGCTTGCTAAGTTTGTGAAAATGTATTATGGATTGGGAAAAGATATGAGTTCAAAACCTAAAGTTATATATACTAAGTTTGCTCGCAAAGACGTCGCGTCTTCTGCCTACGTATCCTAACTAGGATAGAATCAGAGCAATCGTAGTTCACCTCACAAGGGAAGAAGAACACTTGATTATGATCAAGGTTCGAGGGGGAACAAACATGACAATGTTTGTGTGGAATTTGACAAAACTCCCTAATCTAAGTTGTAATATTCAAAAGGGGAAGTAAGAAATCATGACGATGATTCTTACATAGAGTTGACAAACTCTATCCTAGGGTTCTAGTTGAAGAGCACTCCTAGTACAGGTGGGTCTTTTAGACTTAAAGCAAAGTCTAATGGATTCTAATCTAGGGTTAAAGTGACTTAACAAAGTCAAGAGAGGGATGAGGGATGTATCCATGACATGAGGGTCAAATGGACAGACTTTTCCTTTGGAAGTAGACAGGGGAGGCAACTGGAGGAGAGCTAACAAGCTTCATCACTTGGGGAAAGGAGACAACAAGAAAAATAAAAACATAATAAAGATTCATTCATGGTGACAACCATTAAATGAGTATATAAGATTGATAAGAATGAAAAATGCATTGATGACAATCAAAGCAGGTAAGCAGAACAGGAACTGTGACGACAGATCGAGTTTAATTAAGCTATCAGATGAAGTAACATGAACATGGTATTAATTAAAGATGAAGTTTTAACATGTTGTCTAACATTTAATGGTATGAATGCAAAAAAGTATCACAAAAAATCACAAGTACATCAAGAGAAAATTCATCTGCATCTGTCAAAACGATCATAGAATGTACAAAACTTGCACATAGTCAAAAGAGATGAAAAGTTATGTAAACCTGAAAATAAAAAATATGACATGAAAATAGACATCAAGATGAACACAATGCAAAAAGAATGGGTGAAAAATGATTAAAATTGAGAGAGATATGATTTTTTGAATTTTGGTTAAAAAATGACAAAATTAATCAAAAGAGTTGTCCTCCTTAGGGATCGAACTCAGGTTCAAGGCGTGTTTTGGCATATGGTATTACCACTGGGGTGGCTATACATCCGTTTGTAAATGCCACCCCATAAATATATATGGGATACTCAAAAACCAGGCTGGGCAAAAAATAAGGCAAGAAACATGATTGCATTTTCACTTGTAACTTTCTCAATTGTCAACCTTTTGAGATGAAATTTATATGCAAATTGACCAGAAAAACATGAGGAACAAGATGGTGCACTTAGATTTTTGAAATTCCTTTCCTATTTTAAAACCCAATAGTAGGTATGTTTGGAAGCTTGAAAATGCATTTTGATGTGAGTCTCATGTATCAGTCAGTTTCAAATCAAAATAATCATGCTCACACAACATATAAATGATAATGAATGGATCTAAAACAATTTTAAGGATGAAATCAAACTGTGGTAAAAAGTGCCATGTGAATTGAAAAATTTCATGAATGATGTGCATGACCTATGGCAGTTCATCTTCAAAGCACATATTGATCAAAATGAACACTCACACACATCAAATACATGTCATTGAGTGAATTAAAGCAAAGAGTGAGGTTCAATTCTAATTGGCATGAAATATGGTGATCCAAGTGATAGGTTTGTGAAGCAAGTGAAGTGTGAAGTCAAGTTTCAGTTCTAGACCTGTTCAGATCAAGCTAATCATGTATACACAACAAAATTATGATGTTGAGAGGAACCAAACACATTTTGAAGTCAAACTACAACTGTTATGAAAAGTGGTACTTGAATTGCAATTTTGGCACAGTATGATGCATGAAAGATGCATTTCTTATTTGTATGCATATTCTGATCAATTTAAACATCTGCACATCACACATACATATAAACAAATGAATTCAAACAGTGAAAGTGGTTTCAAATTGGTTGGTATGAGAATTGACATGCAAACTGCATTTTGGTGTTTTTTTTGAAAAAGTATGAGAATCTCAAATCATGTTACAGGCATATTTTGATCAAAATAATCACTCAAACAGTTCACATATATGTTGTTGGATGAATATCTAGCAAGAGAAGAGTTTAAAACAAACTGTCATGAAAAATTGCATGTCAAGTTGCAAGTTGATTTGAAAAAAGAAGTGTTGAGGTTCAATTTTGGTTCTATGCCTTTTTAGGTCAAATCAAACATCTATACACCACATATTCATGATATTGAATGTGTGTGAACACAATTTAAAACCAAAAACAAGCTGCCACAAAGAATGATAATAGAGTTGCAAAAATTGTCATTTTGCGGCATGAAGAATGTTCAGTTCAAGTTTATGCACATGTAGGCCAAATCAATCATACATACAAGTCACATATGTGAATATAAGTGATCTAAAACACCCAAACTGGCTTGAAACAACCTGGTGTGAGAAATGACAAATGGCTGCAACATTGAAGTTCTTGTACATTCATGAAAATAAGCAAACCATTTTCCAATCATTTTTAGCCCAAATCAAATGTACACACAAGTCATACATGTATAAATGAATGATTCCAAACTCAAATCTAAACCAATTTTAACCCCTAACAAAAAATGACATGTCTATGGCATTAATATGCAAAGTGTGGCATTTTATGAATGATGAAGCAAAACAGATGCAAACAGTTCCACATAAACATGCACACATATCATGATCATGATTTCAAATATGATTCAAATCACCAAGGAGCTGTTCTTGAGTCATGAAAGAATTTTGGCATGAAACATACACATGATATATCTTTCACATAATGAACTCAAAATAACAAATCATGGAATTATGGTGCAAAGCAAGTATAGAGTGTTTACATACCTCTAGTAGGTTGTATTGAGCAAGTTTAAACACCAAGAAACCCAGAGGAACTTCAAGTGCTCGTAGCTTTGAGAGATTCCTTCCTTGTGAAGTAACAAAGCAAACTTCAAGACAGTTGGATAAATAAACTCCACCAATGCTCCTCAATGCTTTGGATAGTTGAGGAATGATATATGAGAGGTGTTAGGAGGATTAGAACACCAAGGGAATGTATGGAACAAGATATGGCTGATTTTGTGGCTTTTGGTCAAAGTAACTTGGTGATGAAGTTGACTTTTTGAAGGGTGATGTTTTTGAGTGGTCTAAGGTCTTGTACACATTCTATATCATATTGAGGGATTGTGTGGATGATTGTTGGGGTGTTTGAATGTAGAAAAATGAATTTGGCAGCAAATCTCCCACGACAGATTTTGAAGGTTTTTTGTGAAAAATGAGATTTTGAGATTTTGAGGCAAAGTGCACAAGGATGGAAGGTTGAGATTTTTTATGGTTTTTAGAATGGATATTGTGTTGAGAATGAAGTGGTGAGGGCTCTATTTATAGGCAAGGAAGTGGTTTTGGGCAGATTTGAAGATTTCTTCACTTTGAAGAAAGGTTTTGGATTTTTTGATTAAACCTCCACAAGAGGGTTTTCTTGGCTGATAGGTAAGCCTCATTAGTCAAGAAAATGATGATTTTTAGAGGGCTAAATGCAGGCTAGAGGTATAGGCTTGTGGCTGGTTCAGAATCACTTTTACACCTCATGCTTGTTTTTCACTTTTGAATGCAAGTTGCAAAGCAACTTGCTTTGGCTTTGGAGATTTCAAATTTCTGCATAATCCTTGGTTCTTTCATGCTACAAACACCTCAAATATCAGATACAACATGTTTCACCAGCTGAGTTTGGTCAATTTTGATGAAAGAATGAATTCTTGAATTTTAACAATGTGGGAGTAAAGTGAAAAAACCACCAACTTGCCATGACCATAACTTTCAGCTCACAAATCCTTTTAAGATGTGCTAGTACTTTTTAGAAAGCCCTCAAATAACTCTAAAACATTCATGTTTTCATGAATTAAATTTCACAAAGGAACTTGGCCAAAAAGTCTCCCAAAGTTGCTAAAAAATGAACTTCAAAGTGAAATTTCTCTAAGTCTTTTTCCCTTCTAGAAATGAATTTGATCATAACTCCAAATCTATGCATTTTCTGATCATGGACCACTTAGGGACTTTTGTAGGATTTGCCAAGAGCTTCCAAATGAGCTTTGAACCAACTCAATTGGATGTGTGGTTAAGGAGTTATGGTTTAGCCCCTTTCAAAACCCTAATTTCCCGATTTTTCGATTACTCCTTCATCCTTGATCCAATGGTCATGAAAATTGATATGCAAGTCCAATATGACATAAGGAACAATTTTGTTTCACAACTTGAAGTCCGATCGGTGACTACCGAGTCGCCTGTTGACATTCTGGACCACCTGAGACTTTGAAAATTCTTGAATGAACTTTATTAAGCTATATGAACTTCATGGATCATAATCTCACCATTAAAACATCTTCCAACATCAAAGTCAAAACTACAGTTGACTTTTACTAGTCAAAAACCCTAATCGAGGCCCTTGGACTGTACTATTCTTGATTCTGGAATGGCCACTTCAAATTGGATTCTCATTTGTCTTTGTATGATATCCTTGATTTCATTTCATGATTGAATTAGCCCAAAACATTGACTAATCACACCCTTGAAGTTTTGATTTTGACTGCACAAAACCCTGATTCATCTGTAATTTAACAAAGACAAACTTGCACTGGGTTAGGGTTAGATAATTCATGAGTATGCTCCTAAAATGATAATGAGAATCTAAGGGGCCAAAATTTGGGGTGCAACAGTTGCCCCTATTTAAATATCTTCACTAGATGGAACTGAGGGATGATGATCCTCGTAGAATCGCAGTGAAAGGTATTTAAATATAGAAAACCGAAAATTTTGTCTCTTAGATCCGATGATATGCAAAAGGACAGGTCATGATATGCCATGAATTCTAAATGATGCTTCGTGATGCTTGGATGCAAGACATATGCAGAAAAACAAAACAACGAGTAACTACTCGCGGGGACCTGGCATTGTGGATTCGACACTGGGGAAACTGTGATATAACAATCAATAGTTCGAACATGACTAGTGGTAACTGAGAGGAAAACTTCACATGAGGACGCGCAAAGTCTAATGAAGATGACAATCTTACTGGGGAAAAGCAAACACTTCACCGAGGAAAGAGGTAGATTTCCACCGGGGACAAGAGCGACTTTTTACTGGGGAAATTAAAGCACAAACCTCACTGGGGATGATCGGATGAGGAGCTTCCTATAGTGAAGTGTTCAAACGGGATCTTCAGGAATGGACTAGAAACAAAGACAAAACATATTGGGGATACTAGTGAGGACTAGATCTCCGAGACTCGTCTGGAAAAGGTCTCGCTGAGGATAATGATGTCACCCAGTTTTAATAAGCAGTTCAAACAATGCTAGTAACCACTAGACTTCCTAGAGGTAATGGTAACGACCAACCTGAGAGAACAACAAATGAAATTTCAAATCCAATCGGTAATACAGGACTTCGACTGGGGAAATTGGTGACTACCAAATTTCAAGCAATGCTAGTAACCACTGGACTTAAAGGAGATTGGTAACGACCAAGTCAGGGTACCAATGACGATTGGTTTTCACGCAATTCCAGTTACGACTGGACTTTGGAAGAAAACATGGTGACAACCAAATCAGGTTATACCAACACATGTGGTTACGAGAATGTTAGCAAGCTACTAGGCTTTAGCTGGGGAGGTTGGTAACGACCAAACCAAAAGATACCAATAACGATTGGATTTCAAATGACGCCAGTTAGGACTGGACTTCCATGGGAACAGTTGGTAATGACCAACACAATATCAATGCTGATAGGTTTTCACAGGGGATTTGCTAGTGACGACTAGACTTCAGAAGGACAAAAGTTGGTGACTACCAAACCAGAAGATAATGACGAGTAATGTTAAGACAATGCTAGTTATGACTGGGCCTCAAAGGAAAATATGGTGACGACCAAAAGAATACCAATGACGATTGGATTTCGAACACTACTAGTTACGACTGGATTTTTAACGGAAAAAGGTGGTGACGACCGAATCAGGGATACCGACGAGTGGAATTAAGACAATGCCAGTTATGACTGGTCTTAACAAGAACTATGGTGACGACCAAAGAACTACCAATAACGATTGGCTTCTAAAACAATGTCGGTTACGACTGGACTTTTAGGCGGAAGTTTACTAGTAGTGATTGGACATTTCACGGGGGATCGACAGATAGCGCACTGAACTCGAGAGACAAGATGAATAACACTGAACCCGGGCTGAAAGGTGTATGTAGTCTTTGAAAAAATAGATCCATTCTCAATAGGGGGACGGAGTTTTAAACAAGCTATTCAGAGATGAAAAAGTAAATTCAAGTGTTCAGACATCTTCTACTGGGACGAGTCTTCACATTATCATAAGAAGTTCTTTGAGAGAGAGACTTCAAGTTTTGATACCCACACATGACCAAAGGAAAATCAGCAGCTCGACTTGCTTACACTTCATTGGGGAATGTAATTGGATTGCATATCAAAGCTTCCGCTACCCTGAGGTTTCGGGGAAGTATGATTTTCCTCGACTTTTCCATGAGTTGAAGTTTTTATGTTTGTTAATCTTTCCAAGTTTTATTCGAATAACTTGACCCTAATGCTTTCAAAACTATCATTGATCAACGAAAAATATTTTGCATAACAAAGAAAATAAAGGATATGATAAAGTTGCAAAGGAAAGAATGACTCAAAACTGATTTTATTCAAGGATGAAATTTTGCAAATGACAAAATTCCATAGAAATTTTAGAAGTGAAAAATGGCAAAGTGGACAAGGTTACATTGAATCCCATGACCAAACTATCCCTAAAGACTAAAACTCCCCAAGATCCTTGCTTATGACGAGAGCGGTTGGAGTGAATTCTGGTAGGATCTTCTATGGTAGTGACAACTCATCTGATGCAGTGAAACGCCTTTGTCCCTAACTTTTTCCTGGACCGCCCTTTCGGGTTTTCAATCCACCGGGACGCTCATTTTTGCCTAAGTCGCCCTTTCAGGTTTTCAACTTAGCGAGCTCTTATTTCTTTTTCTCTTTTTTTTCTCTTTTCTTTTCTTTTTCTTCAACCCTAACTTTTGCATAAGCCGTTCTTTTGATTTTTCGACTTATCGGGTTCTTTTTAGGCGTAATATTTTCGTACTGCATCAGAATTTACTGGATGAGTAAGCTGCTCCCCATCCATGGTAGTGAGAATCAATGAGCCTCCTGAGAAGGCTGTTTTCACAACAAACGGGCCGTCATAGTTAGGCGTCCACTTTCCCTGTGCGTCTTTATGAACTGGTAAAATCTTTTTAAGTACAAGTTCCCCTTCGCGGATTTCTCGGACACGAACTTTCTTGTCAAAAGCTCTCTTGATCCTCCTCTGATATAACTGACCATGACACATTGCAGACATGCGCTTTTCGTCAATAAGATTCAACTGATCAAACGTTTCTCTCACCCATTTTGCTTCTTCAAGCTTGGTTTCCATTATGACTCTCAAAGAAGGTATCTCGACCTCAATAGGAAGTACTGCATCCATTCCATATACAAAAGAAAAAGGGGTTGCCCCTGTTGAAGTGCGGACGGACGTTCTGTATCCATGCAAGGCAAATGGCAGCATCTCATGCCAATCTTTGTAAGTTTTCACCATCTTTTGCAAAATCTTTTTGATGTTTTTATTTGCAGCTTCTACAGCCCCATTCATCTTGGGACGATAAGGAGAAGAATTGTGATGTTCAATTTTGAAGTCATCGCACAACTCTTTCATGACTTTGTTGTTCAAATTACTACCATTGTCCGTTATGATTCGGCTCGAAATTCCGTAACGACAAATAATCTCCTTTTTTATGAAACGGGCCACCACCTGCCGAGTAACATTAGTGTAGGATGCGGCTTCAACCCACTTTGTGAAATAGTCAATGGAAACCAGAATAAATCGGTGTCCGTTAGAAGCTTTTGGTTCAATTGCCCCAATCATATCGATGCCCCACATAGAGAAAGGCCATGGTGATGACAACACATTTAGCAACGTCAGAGGTACATGCATCTGGTCTGCATAAATCTGACACTTGTGACACTTTCTGGCATATTGAATACAATCAGTTTCCAGGGTCAACCAATAATAACCAGCCCTCAAAATCTTTTTAGACATAGCATATCCATTTGCAAGAGTACCGAACATTCCTTCGTGAACATCTTGCATTAACAACTCTGCTTCTCGTCTGTCGACACATCTAAGCAGGACCATATCATGATTCCTTTTGTAGAGCACATCATTACTGAGGAAGAACTTGGATGTTAATCATCTTAGAGTTTTCTTGTCAAGTGACGTAGCATCTGCTGGATACTCTTGTTTTAACAGATAATTCTTTATGTCATAGAACCATGGCTTGTCATCAGTTTCTTCTTCAACCATCTAACAGTAGGCGGGCTCGGTCTTGCGTTCAATTCTGATGAGAGTGGCATCATTGACATCCCTGACTTTCCACATCGAGGCTAACATGGCTAGGGCATCGGCAATGTGATTTTTAGATCTCGGGACATGCTTGAAAGTGATTTCATTAAAATACTTCGTCATTTTAACGATGTAGGCTCTATAAGGGATCAAATTCTCATGTCTAGTTTCCCATTCTCCAGTAACCTGATAGATAACCAAAGCTGAATCCCCACTGACTTCAAGAAGTTTGATTTTGAGGTCGATAGCTGCCTCAAGGCCGAGAATGCATGCTTCATATTCAGCGATATTATTTGTGCAGTGAATCTCTAACCTGGCTGTGAATGGAGTGTAACCACCTTCCGGATTCATTAAAACGGCGCCTACGCCATGCCCACTGTAGTTGGAGGAACCATCGAACATCATTTTCCACCAAAGACTTTTCGGCGGAATCTCATCAAGACTTGGCTCTTCACAATCTTTTACTAACATAATGTCTTCATCTGGGAAATCAAATTTGAGAGGCTCATAATCTTCCACTGGTTGATCTGCAAGATATTTTGACAAAACACTACCCTTGATAGACTTCTGAGCTACGTACTGGATGTCGTATTCCGATAATAACATATGCCAACGGGCGAGCCTTCCAGTCTGAGCAGGCTTCTCAAAAATATACTTTATTGGATCCATTTTTGAAATCAACAAAGTGGTATGACAAATCATGTACTGCCTCAAACGTTTGGCCGCCCATGCCAAAGCACAACAAGTTTTCTCTAAAAGCGAGTATCGGCTTTCACAATCAGTAAACTTCTTACTCAAATAATAGATAGCATGTTCTTTTCGTCCAGACTCATCCTGCTGACCTAACACACAACCCATTGAATTCTCAAGCACTGTTAAATACATGAAAAGAGGTCTTCTCGGGACCGGTGGTATTAAGATTGGAGGCTCTTGAAGATAGCCCTTGATCTTATCAAATGCTTGCTGACAGTCTGAATTCCAAACAACCGTCTGGTCCTTGCGTAATAATTTGAATATGGGCTCATAAGTAGAAGTCATATTGGAAATAAATCTGGATATGTAGTTCAATCTTCCAAGAAAACCTCTGACTTGCTTTTCCGTTTGTGGAGCTGGCATGTTTGGAATGGCTCAGACCTTGTCTGGATCTACTTCAATCCCTCGGTGGCTGACAATGAAGCCGAGTAACTTCCCAGATCTTACCCCAAAAGTACACTTGGCTGGATTCAGTCTCTATTGATATTTTCTAAGTCTCTTAAATAGTTTCACAAGATGTTCCAAATGGTCCTCCTCGCTTTGAGATTTGGCTATCATGTCATCAACATACACCTTTATCTCCTTGTGCATCATATCATGAAATAAAGTTACCATGGCCCTTTGATAAGTAGCACCTGCGTTCTTCAGACCGAAAGGTATAACTTTGTAACAGTAAGTCCCCCACGGAGTAATGAAAGTAGTTTTTTCCATGTCATCGGGATCCATCTTAATCTGATTATAACCGGAGAACCCATCCATAAATGAGAAAACTGTAAAACGAGCCGTATTATCCACCAACGTGTCGATATGCGGTAAAGGGAAATCATCCTTCGGACTGGCCTTGTTTAGATCCCTGTAATCCACACACATTCTGACTTTCCCATCTTTTTTCGGCACAGGTACAATATTGGCTACCCATTCAGGGTACTTGGACACTGCTAAGAACCCGACGTCAATATGTTTCTTCACCTCATCTCGAATCTTGAGATCCATGTCAGGTCTTGTTCTTCGGAGCTTTTGTTTAACCGGTGGGCATTCTGGTCGAAGCGGTAACTTGTGAACCACTATGTCAGTGTCTAGACCCGACATATCCTGGTATGACCAAGCAAATACATCCACATACTCTTTCAAAAGTTCTTCTAGTTGCTGCTTGACTTCTTCCCCTAGAGCTCCCCCAATCTTGACTTCTTTCTTGTTTTCTTCGGTGCCAAGATTAATTACTTCTACCTGTTCTTTGTAGGGTTGAAGCTCTGCATACTCATGGTGTGCCGATTTTACCAGTTCATCAGGGATTTCAAAATCTTCATCCTCATCTTCAGCTTGGTATATTGGCGAATCAAAGTCCGGAGGGAATGCAAAGTCATAGGATTCAATGGGTTTTAGGACATCACTACACGTTGGAATGGCTTACTTTATTAAAACACACAAAGGCAAATGCAGCACACAACAGAGAAAAATTGTTTTGGTTTTTTAAGATTGCCATTTTTCTTTTTTAAAATGAAAGCAAAAAGCAGTAAAAATAACACAAGGAAATTAACAAAATAGTTCATTTTTCATTGATTTTCTTGAAAGCTCGGGGCCCTTACAAAACATTCCTATAGCCTTGGGCATGGCTATGGAGATTCAAAATAAAACAAGAAAAGAAAGACAAACAAATTACTTTGACTCAGGAAAAACCAAAGGAATCTCAATAGCTTCCCAGTTACTCAAGGCAGCGTTGCAATGATACACTAACTGTTTAAGGTCTTCATCTTCGGAATCTTCTTCCACAGCACTGATTTGGAAACCTCCACTGATGAACACTTCTTTTATAGTCTTCGGACGTCCTTTGTCATGTGTCGGTGCTTCATCATGAGTTAGTTTGTAACCCAACCCTTGGTGATCCATCTTTAGCTTTACTTTGACAACCTCTCCCCAACCTGCAGGAGTACCTTCTTTTAGTGTGGACCTGATGCTCTGAGCGGATGCAAAGGAAGGACCACCCTTAGCCATTGTTTCTTCCAACATCACCGCATTAGCTATCACGGGCGCTTGAAAGGAAGTTTCTAACGCGCCCTAATCTGCTTCGATATACTTGAACGATGACAGATTGCTCACCATTAGGTCCTCTTCACCGTGTACGATCACTAACTTATCATCCACAACAAATTTCATTCTCTAATGTAAGGTGGAAGTTACTGCCCCAGCGGCGTGAATCCACGGTCGTCCCAAGAAACAACTATAAGCTGGGTTAATGTCCATGACTTGGAATGTAATATCGAACACCTGAGGTCCGATCATGATTGGTAATTCTACTTCTCCAACGACCGTTCATCTTGAACCATCAAAATATTTTACAATCAAAGACGTTGGTTTCATTTCTGCCCCTGCATATGCTAGCCTTGCGAGCGACCTGGCAAGCAATACATTCAATGAGGATCCAGTATCGACCAAGACTTGTGCCATGGTGTCTTCTTGGCACCTGACAGATATGTGTAACGCACGGTTGTGATTGCGTCTTTCGTTACATAATTTTGCATCACTAAAGCTCAGGGTGTTACAGGCTGTAATGTTGGCTATTACTGAATCAAATTATCCGAGAGTTATGTCTTTTGTCATGTGTGCCTGTTTTAATACTTTTTGCAGAGCTTCTCTATGAGCTGGAGAATTCATTAAGAGAGACAAGATCGATATCTTTGATGGGGTTTGGTGGAGCTGATCAATGATCTTGTAATCACTTTTCCAAATAATCCTTAGGAATTCTTCGTCGTCTCCTTCAGTACCTGGTACCTCTTGTTCTTTTGTCGCAGTAGGGGTAACCTCTTTTGGAGCGGCTACTGTCATTTTTGGTTGATAGATGCGACCACTACGGGTCATTTTGCTTGTACCTGCAATGTTTGTCACATCCATTTGGTCGTCTCTTATTATCTCTTTCTGACTAACCTTCCCTGATCCTCGGTCTATCACAGTCATGTCATACTTCCATGGAACGGCTTTTGTGCTTTCAAAAGGAAACGGTCTCGGTTTCTGAATGATAACCGGTCGAGGTTGATCGATAGCCGACTTGTTGAAAACGGGCTTCACACCTTTGTTGGTCATTTTGAATACCGGAACTTTCTCACCTTTCTTCGGTAAATTAAAAATAGGCTCAATTACTGCAACTTCCTCTTTCCTCGCCTTACTACACACTTGCAATATTCCTTCATCAATCAACCTTTGTATACCTCTTCGTACCTTATCACACCCTCTAGAATCACTAGAACATTTTTCACAATCATTACGGGTATCCTCTATCAATCCTGCTTTCAGTAGTTTCTCGTGAAGTAACCTCAACGGGGTTCTAATCTCGGACACATCTCGGACCATCCTTTCATCTGACACTTCTTCTACCGCATTGACCCCTCCATGGTTCGGCAATGGATTACTTTTGACATTTGAGAGTACATCATCAAAAGACAAGATCTTCTTTTCCATCAACTCCCTGACAAGATGTTTTAAAGCAAGACAGCCTTCTAAATCATGACCGGAAGCACCTTCGTGAAAGGTACAATGAGCATTTGGGTTATAGTGAGGAGATGTAGTGTCTGGATTTAATGGTCGTGTTGTTACCAATCCCTGCTGCACTAAGGAGGGGTACAATTCTATATAAGTCATCGGTATCTGAGGAAGTGGAGGTTTTGTTGTTGGTCTCCGATTTTGGTAGTTCTATCTGGGTGCCTGAGCTCTAGGAAGATGATGTTGTTGATAGGGTGGAGCGTTGGGCGCCTGTTGATACCCTTGTTAAATTGGATGATATACAGGTGCTGGCTGCACTGTCTGATAACTGGGAACAGGATGACTGAAAGCCGGAGTTACAACTGCCACATAAGGTTGTTGGGCATACTGCAACGGATACATTGGTCGTTGTTGCTGGGTTTGTTGAACATAACTCACTTGCGGCTGCTGAACAAAGCCTTGTTGAGGTTGTTGAACATAACTCTGTTGATACTGTTGGTAAGGTGGTCTCCAGGTGCGACTCTTTCTTCCCACAGTTACTGCATTTGTCTCCCCTTCCTTCTTTCGATGAAAATTACTGCTGAGCTTCTTGACATTGTTGTTACTAGAACTGCTGGAACTGCTAGCCACCTTCCCATTCTTCATTCCTAACTCCACTCTCACCCCCACTGCTACTATATCAGAAAAACTTGTGGTTACACTACTGATCATTTTCTCATAAAACTCCGGTCTTACTGTATCGACGAACCAATCTGTTAACTCTTTTTCACTTAAAGGAGGTTCTACCTGAGAGGCAGTTTTCCTCCCCCTTTGTGCATACTCTTTGAAAGATTCCGAACTCTTTTGTGACATACTCAGTAACTGTCTTCTATCAAGGGCTAAATCCATGTTGTACTTGTAATGTTTTACAAAAGCATCAGCCAAGTCTTGGAAACTATGAATACGAGACTGATCCAAGCCCAAATACCATTTAGCAGGAGCTCCTTTCAGACTATCTTGGAAACAGTGAATCATTAACTTGTCATCTTCCACGTGAGCGGTCATTCTTCGGTAATACATAATCAGATGCGTTCGAGGACAAGTAGCCCTAGAATACTGATCAAAATTGGGAAATTTGAATTTCGGCGGAATTACCAATCCAGACACTAAGCACATATCTCTGGCATCAGTACCAAAGATGTCATTTCCTTCCATTATCAATTATGTCCTTCCATTCTTAGGCGAGCTTGGGCTCGGGTGTTGTATCGGTGTTGAGGATTCAGTGTGATTCTTTCTGGAGACAAGACAACGAGATGAGACTCAATACAAGAACATGCACATGCAATGCTTATGAATGCAAAATGCAACAATGCAAAATTAATCATTCAAGTAATCCAAAGAAATATTTGCAAAAATTATAACAATGGGGAAATAAGCAAATTCAATTCCCAGTTTCTTCAAGTTCTCCAATTTTGGCCTTTGGAATACAATCTCTATCCTATAATATCTGCAAACAATCTTTAGCTCCTTGAATGATTAATTAATGAGAATGCAAATGCAAAGGTTTCATGGAACTCAGATCAAAACATCATTTCATTTCATTGATTTTCAAGATTTGAATTACAAAATATCTAGTACATTTTACAAAAGTCCTAAGGCTGACAGTATTCTAAATAAAAGTCCTCTTTTGCTTTGAGCTTCTTGATTTCTTCCTCCATCTGAGTCTTCTCAAGAATGAGTTTGTCCACGACTAGCTTCCATGGAGTCGGCTGAGAGTTGGAAGAAGATAAACCTTCATGTGTCTTCCTTTTCTTATAAGCAATCATTTCTTCGTCCTTCGCCTGTAGTTGTCTACGGAGTTCATCATTCTCTTCCATGGCCACTTGGTACTTGTATTTCCAGGCTACTTCAGTTTGTTGTGATTTCCTCAAAGCAATCTTTAACTTCTCCTCTTCAGACATAAAGATCATTGTGTGTTCCTCCTCTAAAGCCACGGGTTTCTGCTGAGGATAAGGCATCTTCAGCTGAATAGCTCTCTTTAGGACCTATTGGAGATAAGGCTCGAGAGAGACGCAATTAGGCTTCCCTAAGTCTTCCTTTCCTTTCTTGTGTACATGTCCCCAAGCTTTTAGAATTTCTCCCTTCAATTCTAAACTTCCTTTAAAGAAAATATTTTCCACATGAGCGCTGTTTGGTTTGTCCTTCAAAGGATATCCAAGCTGACGGCAAGCGAGAACAGGGCTATAGTTGATTCCTCCACTTGTACCCAGGAGAGGTACGTTACCAAAGCTTCCACAACTGTCAATGATTTTTACCCCATCGTAATTACGGCTGTACCAATCAATATCAGAGTGAGTAAGAGCCATAACCTTCTGAGACCACCAACCTTCCTTCCAAAAAGCACGAGCCTTAGGTAAGTGAGAAATAAACCACTTATATAACAAAGGGACACAGCAGATAATCATTCTTCCTTTATGCAAATTCCTCAGATGAATAGAATGATATGCGTCAGCTAGTAAAGTAGGCACAGGGTTTTTCTTCAAGAAAATCTTAATGGCGTTGAGATGCACAAAATTATCAAAACTTGGAAACAAGAAGATCCCATAAATGAGCAAGGAAAGGATAGCCTCGAATGCATCCATACTCAGATGATCAGCATAGTATTGTGCTTTCCCAACCAAGAACTCTGCAGTCAAACCAAATACTCCTCCCTTTGTAATCATATTTTTCTGAATATCCACCAATCCTAAATATGTAGCCTTAGCAATTTCTTCTTCCTTAGGGTCCTTCTCCATGATTGGAAAAGGAGATTCCTCAAGAATAGGTAAACCAATCAAGCAAGAATATTCCTCAAGTGTAGGTACCAGCTGATAATCAGGGAAAGTAAAACAATGATAGAGTGGATCATAAAACTGGAGGAGTGTGGAGAGAAGTCCCAGATCCATCTTCCTTTTTACCCTCAACAATGACAATAAGTTCCCATACCTGCTCTTGAATCCTTCTAGATCTATTATCAAAGTGCTCAACCTTTCTATGTCATCCAAGTTAGGACTTTTGTAAGTGTACTTCATAGTTTTCTTTTTTCCACTATCTATGATGACCCTAATGTTTACAAACAAGAGATCTGAGTTCCATGAAACTTTTATGATATGATGTTCATGAATGCATGAATGCACAAACACAGGTAAGCATAGATTCACATATGCACATGGGTAAACAGATAAAGGTTTTGGTTTGGAGAACATGAGTATGGAGTCAAGGTCTATCCATCCCAAAGGTATGTACTAAGGTTTTCAAAACTGTAGAGCAAGGTTCTAAAATAGTTCCCAGAGTCCTCGACCCATCTTTCGGATATTATCAATTTCCCAAATACTTGGTGGTCGATAATATTCTCAAGAGAGTCTCGTCCAAGTGTAGTATCGCGTATCAACTACTTTGGAATTACTTCCTTATAGTCACCGCACTACATCCTAATAAAGCCATAGTGGGGAAAAGGTAATCTAAAGGTCCTCAGTATCACGGGCTCCCATGTAGAAAGTAGCATTGTTTTCACGAATACTCGATCAACAATACTAACTCTCAGAAGGGCCTCTACTGAGCGGTGGTTTTCTCAAGTCAGCTTGGTCGGGAATCAACTCCCTATAAGCCTCCTTGAATATACCTTCATCCTATCATAAGTACGCTCAAACACGGGTATATTGTTGTCTCACCACTCAAAGTTCCCAAGATCCAACAGGGCACATATATACATATTTACAAGTATTCACAAATATAGCAAGTATTCAAACAAGATAGGCTAAACCCTCCAAGCAATACGTCCCCAGTGAAGTCGCCATTTCTGTTGCGGTGAAAATTGGATATCAAGCTATTAAATTAACTTGAATCTTAATTCTTTTACAACCGGACTTTATTTTATCCAAAGGAAAGGTCTAAAGAAAGAAAAACCTTTTTCGCGATGTAACGACAAAGCTTAAGAGATTCGGGGATCAGGGGTTGGTTATACCTAGGGAAGGTGTTAGCACCCTAAGCATCTGTAGTACTCTACAGGAACCTTTTATTTGATTGCTTGCTAAGTTTGTGAAAATCTATTATGGATTGGGAAAAGATATGATTTCAAAACCTAAAGTTATATATACTAAGTTTGCTCGCAAAGACGTCGCGTCTTCTGCCTACGTATCCTAACTAGGATAGAATCAGAGCAATCGTAGTTCACCTCACAAGGGAAGAAGAACACTTGATTATGATCAAGGTTCGAAGGGGAACAAACATGACAATGTTTGTGTGGAGTTTGACAAAACTCCCTAATCTAAGTTGTAATATTGAAAAGGGGAAGTAAGAAATCATGACGATGATTCTTACATAGAGTTGACAAACTCTATCCTAGGGTTCTAGTTGAAGAGCACTCCTAGTACAGGTGGGTCTTTTAGACTTAAAGCAAAGTCTAATGGCTTCTAATATAGGTTTAAAGTGACTTAACAAAGTCAAGAGAGGGATGAGGGATGTATCCATGACATGAGGGTCAAATGGACAAACTTTTCCTTTGGAAGTAGACAGGGGAGGCAACTGGAGGAGAGCTAACAAGCTTCATCACTTGGGGAAAGGAGACAACAAGAAAAATAACAACATAATAAAGATGCATTCATGGTGACAACCATTAAATGAGTATATAAGATTGATAAGAATGAAAAATGCATTGATGACAATCAAAGCAGGTAAGCAGAATATGAACTGTGACGACATATCGAGTTTAATTAAGCTATCAGATGAAGTAACATGAACATGGTATTAATCAAAGATGAAGTTTTAACATGTTTTCTAACATTTAAGGGTATGAATGCAAACAAGTATCACAAAAAATCACAAGTACATCAAGAGAAAATTCATCTGCATCTGTCAAAACGATCATAGAATGTACACAACTTGCACATAGTCAAAAGAGATGAAAAATTATGCAAACATGAAAATAAAAAATATGACATGAAAATAGACATCAATATGAACACAATGCAAAAATAATGGGTGAAAAGTGATTAAAATTGAGAGAGATATGAGTTTTTGAATTTTGGTTAAAAAATGACAAAATTAATCAAAAGAGTTGCCCTCCTCAGGGGTCGAACTCAGGTTCAAGGCGTGCAAGGCGTGTTTTGGCATATGGTCTTACCACTGGGGTGGCTATACATCCGTTTGTAAATGCCACCCCATAAATATATATGGGATACTCAAAAACCAGGCTGGGCAAAAAATAAGGCAAGAAACATGATTGCATTTTCACTTGTAACTTTCTCAATTCTCAACCTTTTGAGATGAAATTTAAATGCAAATTGACTAGAAAAACATGAGGAACAAGATGGTGCACTTAGATTTTTGAAATTCTTTTCCTATTTTAAAACCCGATAGTAGGTATGTTTGGAAGCTTGAAAATGCATTTTGATGTGAGTCTCATGTATCAGTCAGTTCCAATCAAAATAATCATGCTCACACAACATATAAATGATAATGAAGGGATCTAAAAAAATTTTAAGGATGAAATCAAACTGTGGTAAAAAGTGCCATGTGAATTGCAAAATTTCATGAATGATGTGCATGACCTATGGCAGTTCAGCTTCAAAGCACATATTGATCAAAATGAACACTCACACACATCAAGTACATGTCATTGAGTGAATTAAAGCAAAGAGTGAGGTTCAATTCTAATTGGCATGAAATATGGTGATCCAAGTGATAGGTTTGTGAAGCAAGTGCAGTATGAAGTCAAGTTTCAAATCTAGACCTATTCAGATCAAGCTAATCATGTATACACAACAAAATTATGATGTTGAGAGGAACCAAACACATTTTGAAGTCAAACTACAACTGTTATGAAAAGTGGTACTTGAATTGCAATTTTGGCACAGTATGATGCATGAAAGATGCAGTTCTTATTTCTATGCATATTCTGATCAATTTAAACATCTGCACATCACACATACATATAAACAAATGAATTCAAATAGTGAAAGTGGTTTCAAATTGGTTGGTATGAGAATTGACATGCAAACTGCATTTTGGTGTTTTTTTGAAAAAGTATGAGAATCTCAAATCATGTTACAGGCATATTTTGATCAAAACGATCACTCAAACAGTTCACATATATGTTGTTGGATGAATATCAAGCAAGAGAAGAGTTTAAAACAGGCTGTCATGAAAAATTGCATGTCAAGTTGCAAGTTGATTTGAAAAAAGAAGTGTTGAGGTTCAGTTTTGGTTCTATGCCTTTTTAGTTCAAATCAAACATCTATACACCACATATTCATGATATTGAATGTTTATGAGCACAATTTAAAACCAAAAACAAGCTGCCACAAAGAATGATAACAGAGTTGCAAAAATTGTCATTTTGAGGCATGAAGAATGTTCAGTTCAAGTTTATGCACATGTAGGCCAAATCAGTCATACATACAAGTCACATATGTGAATATAAGTGATCTAAAACACCCAAACTGGCTTGAAACAACCTGGTGTGAGAAATGACAAATGGCTGCAACATTGAAGTTCTTGTACATTCATGAAAATAAGCAAACCATTTACCAATCATTTTTATCCCAAATCAAATGTACACACAAGTCATACATGTATAAATGAATGATTCTAAACACAAATCTAAACCAATTTTATCCCCTAACCAAAAATGACATGTCTATGGCATTAATATGCAAAGTGTGGCATTTTATGAATGATGAAGCAAAACAGATGCAAACAGTTCCACACAAACATACACACATATCATGATCATGATTTCAAATATGATTCAAATCACCAAGGAGCTATTCTTGAGTCATGGCATAATTTTGGCATGAAACATACACATGATATATCTTTTACATAATGAACTCAAAATAACAAATCATGGAATTATGGTGCAAAGCAAGTATAGAGTGTTTACATACCTCTAGTAGGCTTTATTGAGCAAGTTTAAACACCAAGAAACCCAGAGGAACTTCAAGTGCTCCTAGCTTTGAGAGATTCCTTCCTTGTGAAATAACAAAGCAAACTTCAAGACAGTTGGAGAAATAAACTCCACCAATGCTCCTCAATGCTTTGGATAGTTGAGGAATGATATATGAGAGGTGTTAGGATGATTAGAACACCAAGGAAATGTATGGAACAAGATATGGCTGATTTTGTGGCTTTTGGTCAAAGTAACTTGGTGATGAAGTTGACTTTTTGAAGGGTGATGTTTTTAAGTGGTCTAAGGTCTTGTACACCTTCTATATCATATTTAGGGATTGTGTGGATGATTGTTGGGGTGTTTGAATGTAGATAAATGAATTTGGCAGCAAATCTCCCAAGGCAGATTTTGAAGGTTTTTTGTGAAAAATGAGATTTTGAGATTTTGAGGCAAAGTGCACAAGGATGGAAGCTTGAGCTTTTTTCTGGTTTTTAGAATGGATATTGTGTTGAGAATGAAGTGGTGAGGGCTCTATTTATAGGCAAGGAAGTGGTTTGGGGCAGATTTGAAGATTTCTTCTATTTGAAGAAAGGTTTTGGATTTTTTGATTAAACCTCCACAAGAGGGTTTTCTTGGCTGATAGGTAAGCCTCATTAGTCAAGCAAATGATGAGTTTTAGAGGGCTAAATACAGGCTAGAGGTATAGGCTTGTGGCTGGTTCAGAATCACTTTTACACCTCATGCTTGTTTTTCACTTGCTTTGGCTTTGGAGATTTCAAATTTCTGCATAATCCTTGGTTCTTTCATGCTACAAACACCTCACATATCAGATACAACATGTTTCACCAGCTTAGTTTGGTCAATTTTGATGAAAGAATGAATTCTTGAATTTTGACAAAGTGGGACTAAAGTGAAAAAACCACCAACTTGCCATGACCATAACTTTCAGCTCACAAATCCTTTTGAGATGTGCTAGTACTTTTTAGAAAGCCCTCAAATAGCTCTAAAACATTAATGTTTTCATGAGTTTCAATTTCCAAAAGGAACTTGGCCAAAAAGTCTCCCAAAGTTGCTAAAAAATGAACTTAAAAGTGAAATTTCTCTAAGTCTTTTTCCCTTCTAGAAATGAATTTGATCATAACTCCAAATCTATGCATTTTCTGATCACGAACCACTTATGGACTTTTGTAGGATTTGCCAAGAGCTTCTAAATGAGCTTTGAACCAACTCAATTGGATGTGTGGTTAAGGAGTTATGGTTTAGCCCATTTCAAAACCCTAATTTCCCGATTTTTCGATTACTCCTTCATCCTTGAAAATTGATATGAAAGTCCAATATGAAAATTGATATGAAAGTCCAATATGACATAACGAACAATTTTGTTTGACAACTTGAAGTCCAATTCCTAAAAGTTGGAGAGTTGACTTTTCGGTCAACCGTACGACCGATCGGTGACTACCGAGTCGCCTGTTGACATTCTGGACCTCCTGAGACTTTGAAACTTCTTGAATGAACTTTATTAAGGCTTATGAACTTCATGGATCATAATCTCACCATTAAAACATCTTCCAACATCAAATTCAAAACTACAGTTGACTTTTACTTGTCAAAAACCCTAATCGGGGCCCCTGGACTATACTGTTCTTGATTCTGGAATGGCCACTTCAAATTGGATTCTCATTTGTCTTCATATGATATCCTTGATTTCATTTCATGATTGAATTATCCCAAAACATTGACTAATCACACCCTTGAAGTTTTGATTTTGATTGCACGAAACCCTGATTCATCTGTAATTTGACAAAGACAAACTTACACTGGGTTAGGGTTAGATAATTCATGAGTATGCTCCTAAAATGATAATGAGAATTTAAGGGGCCAAAATTTGAGGTGCAACAGTTGGCGACCCATTGGCGGTTGGATGTTATCCCAACTTTTGGTTGGTAATCCTTGTTTTCCTCGAAGAAGTCGGTTATTCCAACTTTTGGGTGGTAGTCTTTGTTGTAGTCAGTTCGCCTTCATTCAACGTTTCCGACAATCCTAACTTTTGGTTAGTAGCCTTGTATTCCAACTTTTGGTTGGTATTTTTGGATGATCATCCCAACTTTTGGTTGGTAGTCTTCTTTCGTGGAGTCAGCTTTGTTTGCTACCCCGGTGGTCCTAACTTTTGGTTAGTAACCTTGTTTCTCAATATTTGGTTGGATTTTATCCCTTGCAAAGTCGTTATCCCAACTTTTGGTTGGTAGTCCGTCGCTTGTTGGACGTTATCCCAACTTTTGGTTGGTAATCCCCAGCTGGGTCCAAAGTTTTGTTGACTTCATTCTAACTCTTGGTTGGTAACCCTTTGGTAGTGATACGTTTATCCCAACTTTTGGTTGGTAGTCCTCCTCTATTCCCCAACAGAGTCATTATCCTAACTTTTGGTTGGTAATTTGTTACTTGTCAGATTTTGTTTGATTCCCACTTTTGGTTGGTGAGGTCTTGTTGATGTTATTCCAACTCTTGGTTGGTAATCTTCGGTTTGTGGAAGTTATTCCAACTTTTGGTTGGTAACCTTTGCTTCAATCCCAACTTTTGGTTGGTAATCCTTTGGTAATGTTTTTTTCCTAGCAGAATTGTTATTCCAACTTTTGGTTGGTAGTCTTCGTCCTTTGTTATTCCAACTTTTGGTTGGTAACCTTTGTTTAATTCTGACTTTTGGTTGGTAAGTTTTTGTTGACACGATCCCAACTTTTGGTTGTTAGTCCTTGGTTTCTCTTGTGGAGTCTGATCCTAACTTTTGGTTGGTAATCCCTAGTTTAGTCGTTTTGTTGATGTTATTCCAACTCTTGGTTGGTAACCCTCATTTTGGTTGGTAGTCTTCGTTTTAGGTTGTTGATTCTATTTTGTTTGATTTATAGTCTTCTTTCGTTGGTTCAACTATTGGGGGTGGTACTTTTCTCCCGCAGAGTTCGCCTTTGGTCGGTGTTCTGGTGATTCTAACTTTTGGTTAGTAACCTTGTTCTTCAACTTTTGGGTTGGAGGTTATCCCTTGTGGATTAGAAGTAATTCCGACTTTTGGTTGATAGCTTGTGTTTGGTTTTGCCCCATCTGGTGATTTCAACTTTTGGTTGATAGCTTGGGTTCAACTTTGTTCGGTATTGCGATAATCCCAACTTTTGGTTGGTAGCTTGTGTTTATTATCTTTTGTTGTATTCTGACTTTGTTGGTCAGTATACTCCCCAGTGAAGTCGCCCCGTTATTTCGTCTTCGATCGGCGTTATGGTGATTCCAACTTGTGGTTCGTAGCCCTTATCCCATCTTTTGGATGGTATCCTTTGTTTGATATCTTTTGGTGGACGTTTATCCCATGCAGAATTGACTGGTTAGTCTACTCTTTCCCCAGTGGGGCCATCTTCAGGTCGTAAAGTCGTTGAGCTTACTTCCTGTACGACTTGGTGGGTATCTTTTGACTGTGATCCCAACTCTTGGTTGGTACTCATTTGCTGGTCATCCCATCTTTTGGATGGTATCCTGTGATTATTATCTTTTGGTAGACGCTTGTTCCCCACATAGTTGACTGGTTAAGTTTCTCTTTTATTTTCCCCAGCGGAGTTTGTCTTTTCCTCAGGTCGTAAGTCTGTTGATTGTACGTCATGCAGGTTCTTGATTTGAGTTGGTCCCTAGAAGGTCACCTTTGGTCAAAGTTCTCATTTCATCCCAACTTTTGGTTGGTATCCTTTGGTTTTCATCATAACTTTTGGTTGGTATCCTTTGGTTTTCATCTCAACTTTGGGTTGGTATCCTTGGTTAGTTATCCCAACTCTTGGTTGGTACCCTTCAGTTTTTTTATCCCAACTCTTGGTTGGTATCCGTTGTTTGTTATCCTAACTCTTGGTTGGTATCCTTTGATTGTTATCCCAACTCTTTGTTGGTATCTTTTGGTTGATGTTTTATTTTGGATTGTTATCCTCAGTGTGTCGCATCCCAACTTTTGGTTGGTATTCGCTTTTTTGCATTCCCGCATGTTGCAAATTTCCGGGTTCTTTTTGTATTCAATCACCTTCTACCTTGAATGTTTGAAATCTGATGCTTTTCATCCCATCAGGTTCAAGTCGATTGAAAAGGGGCAGCTGTAGCACCCCAAAACTTGCCCTTTCATTCTAATCATAACTGGCTTATGTTTCTCTGCATTTTTCATTTCCACATATCATAGCATTGGTTCTCGAGACATGGGATCAATGTATTTGTGTGGCTCAGAGTTCCCTTTTATTGCAAGAGTCTAAACAGCGAACGTTAGAAGCTCCGACATTTATTTTGTCCAATGATCGAGCGATCGATTTTATTTTATTTAGTAGGTTAATTTTTAGCTCATGAGACGATGTACAGCATATCTCAGGCGTTCTCACAATTACCATATTCAAGAGCAAGTTTCAGAGGCATAACAAGGTTTATAACAAGTGGCAACGGGCAATTGTACATGATTCCCTCCATTTGGCGCCAAAAGTGGCATTTTTGAACAGGGTAACTGATTACTGCATATAGGTAACCAGTTACTTCAAGTGCTGTTTGCCAAGAAATTTTAATTTTCAGCCTATGCAATTTCCAATCATTCTCAACCATTGATTTCACTTGATCATATTTGCAAGGATCTAGAATTGTTTCCATTTTCACAATTTTCCTCCAAATTTCAAACACTCCATTCCTAATTCCACTCCTAATTTCCATTCCAAATGTTAATCCTCATTCCAAACCATATTTTGATTCCAAACCTAGAGCTTATTTAAGTGAATTTTCTCCAAACCTCACACAGATAACCCTTCATTTTTAGATTTCACTCTCATTCTTGAGAATTTGCTCTCAATTTGCTCTCCACTTTTTCACTACCAAAAACCTCCATTAAAGCTCTTTCACTTGAATTCTTTGATTTTTCATTGGAATCATAGAATTCTAGAGCTAAACCTCCATCATTCATCTCTGTTATCTTCAATTCATCACTCAATTTTCGTTTGGCTTTGGATCTGAATTTGGAAGCTAGATTGGAAGTGATTTTTGGGTCATTCTTGCTCAATCTTGCTTGATCTTCATTTCTACAACAAGGAAGCTCTTGGATCTTAAAGAATCTCTGGGATTCTTGCTTAGACATTATAATTTCAAGTGAATCAACACTCACCAAAGCAAATCTCCGCTTTGAAGGTTGGCAATTCTAGATCTAATTCTGTTTTAAACTTATTTGGATAATCACAATGTAGATCCATGGTTTTTGCTGCTTTTTTATCCATTTTGATGATTTGGATCTTGGTGATTGGTGATTTCAGTGTTTGATTGTGTTTACATGATGTTTGATCACTGTTTCTTGGTGTTAGTTTCGTGTTTGATTGATATCACGTTCATATGGATGATCGGTTACCATTGAGCCAGAATGCGATTTTCTTGCATTTTCTTTCTTGCATTTATGTGGATTGTTTTTGGCATGTTTCATCATTCTTGAATGTTTGATCTCGATTCTTTGATGCGCAACTTTTGGTTTCTGTTTGAATGTTCAACGTGTTGATGTTGCTTGAATGATGAGTGATCATTTGCTTTACTTGCTTGTGGCATGACTAATTGATTATTGAAATTCTGGTATGCAGACCTCAGATGTCCTACGAGATGTTAAGAACATAGATCTCTGCTAATACAGAACAAGGACAGAACGTGAGCATTTTAAATCCCTTTAAAAATTAACAGTGTCATGACATCCGTTGTAACATCTGCAGACTGACACAACTATTTATCTAACCATTTAAAATGTGTAGAATTGTAAATCCTGAAGGATAAATAACACAATGAATTGTTAACCCAGTTCGGTGCAACATCACCTACATCTGGGGGCTACCAAGCCAGGAAGGAAATCCAATATTAGTAGAATTAATTCAGAGCTAAACTCCCAGTTTACAACTCCTCACTTAATCTCTACCCAATGCAATTTCTGCTTAGAACCCACTAGACAAGAGACACATCTCACTCCCCATAATCACAGTAGTGATAAATAATTCAACATAAAGAAAATACTTTAGAAGACACTCTTCAAAGCCACAACTTGATCTTGCTTACAAGCTTCAATCAAGTACAATACACTCTTGCTTAAAAGATTTAAGTGAACAATTAACAATTAACAATTAACAACTTAGTCCAATTCACACATTAACCAATGAGTGAATGGCTCACAAAACTAACACATAAATATGTCTACCACAATGCATCAAAAGATACAAAGGGTGACTTACAAAGTCACACACACAAGAGACTCTCAAAATCCTAAACCTTTATTTTGCACTCAAGATCTTCTTGTTGTGAATGCCTGTCTTCCTTTAGGGTTTTCGCCTCCTTAAATAGTAATGCATACTATGCTTGGGCTGGTCAAAAATTACAGCAGGGAGAGAAGATTTCAATCTTCATAAATAGCATATTTGATTTGATCAATCAAATCTAATCATATCATTCTTCCAATCTTCAATCAATCTTCTGATAATAACTCCATATCAAATCCAATCTGATCCACAACAAGTGTATCAGAAACGCCCATAGTAAACCATTAAAAACACGCAGAATCTGTACCAGAAAAGTGCAGCCAGCTGTTGTACCCCAAAATTTGACCAACCTTTTTCTTTTCTAACTTGGCTTATGTTTCATTTCATTTAGCATTTTCATCTGCATATCATTTAAGTCGATCATTTCTCGCATTTCGTTCATGTTATCAGCCATCCAGATTGGATTTATCGGGATTATGACCATTCTGTTCGCATTTCAGACAATTCAAACCAGTTCAGATGAGGAGATTTATTTCGGAACCGAGCGGAAGTTGCTCTCTTTCTGGTGGTTCAGTCCGTGCTGGTAATTTCGGTTGCGATTCGGTGTTCGACCCCTTTTTCATGGTTTTCGTGATTTATCTCTTTTTATTTATTTAGTTTTATTTATTTAATGTAGAATTTGTTAGAAATAGAACTTTAGTTTTCTTTCTAGAATTATTGATTTAGGTTTGTTATGAATTTTAAATAGGATAGTTTTTAGATTTAGAATTTAAGTTTTAATAGATTTTATTAATTTAGAAATAGAATTTGTTTTTAAATAGAGATTAGAATTTAATTGGTTTTTAGAAAATAGTTTTTATTAGAAATAGAATTTTTATTTAGTTAGAATTAGTTTTAGATTTTTAATTAGATTTTAGAGTTAGATTAATTATCATTTAGGTTATCGGTTTAAGTTAGTTTTAATTGTTAGAATTAATTTTCATTAGTTAGAAGTTTAGTTTAGATTTCATTAACAGCATCTAATTAGTAATTAATCCATCAGCAAATTACAAGTGCAGGGCCACGTGTCACATATCTAGAGTATATTATTGTTCATTGTCTCCTTCATTCAGATCCCAAGAACCCTAGGAGCTGCCCATTCCACCATTCATGTTCTTCCTGCCTGAAAAATCCCGACCGAAAAACGTTCAACCAAAACCTTCCGTTTAACTATTCTTCATCACCACTCAACTCTCCACCGTAAATCAAAATAGAAATCACTTCATCCTCTCCATCTCCAAACCGCCGTTGAACACCATCGAACCCTCCTATCTTCTTCTTCCATTCGAAACCTACAACGGCTCTGTAAACCTGCTATCATCATTTTCATAACCACACGCCATCCTCATCCATCCGCCTCATACAACTCAAAACGGAACCCTTCAACATCTTCTTCTTCAACCCCAACCATTTCATCTTTAACTTCTTCTCCAATAAAATCCTTCAACCAAACCCAGATAACATCTTCTCCTTCCCATAATCCACATCCACGAAGCTTCCACCATCAAAAACTCCATCTTCCTCCATTACCAAACGAAACCCACTCATCGGAAAATGAAACGCAAGCCATTTGTTCATTTCCATCTCCCAACAACCTCAACAGAACCACTAACATTCAACCTTAACTTCCCAAAATCTTCCAATCAACTGAAAAACCCAGTTCAACTTCCGACAACCCAGAACTCACACCAAGAAGAAACAGAGCGGAGAAAATGGCAAGATGGAGAGAGTGATAACAATGCTCAATCGAGTGAATCGCGAGTTGAAGCGAAGTGAATTTGGAGAACACAAATGAAGCCTTTCTCTGCCGGGAACAACCATGGCTGCCGTCGGAAGGTTTGAGATGGGTGTTGCCTTATTTTCCGACCGTGTTTTTGTTTTGTGTGGGAGTCTTGGTAGAAATGTTGGATCTGTCTTTGTGAGAGTTGTTTTTGTTTATTATGAAATTTTTCAGATGATGATATGGGCCTTGGGCCCATCTATTTTCCTCATGCACACATCTTGTTCAATCTGTACACCCTATCTTTTTTATTTATGATTATTTTCTAATTTAAGTTTTTATAATTTGTATATATTTTATAATAGTTTATAGATTATTAAAACAGTTTTTTTTAGATTACATGTATATTAATATTTATTATCTAATAGTTTTTTATGTATATTTCCTAATTTAATTTCTAAACATTTGGTAAATAGTTTCTTTGTAATTTTAATTTTTAGAATTCTAATACCCTTTTTTCTTAGAAGTTAGATGTTAAATTATTATTTATCATTGAGCATTTTATTCCACTTTCGCGCTTTTTGGTCTATGACGAGACTTTCGTAATTTGTTACCAGTCAAATTATTGATGAATAATGTTGGATATGAGACCACCTCTAATTTTCTCCTCATTTCTTTTTCTTCCGATTTTATTTTGACTTTCCTCGATCGATGAAGTCTTGTATCCGTAAGCGTCGGATTTGTCGGAGTTGATAACCTACCCGATTTCAAATCTATGGAAAATGACCATTAGGGTCATTTTCTTTACTTTGGGATCACGATAGGCTACCTTCGATTAATCAAAATTATATTTTCGATTAAGACGAGATCCCACTTTTTGGCCCGTGCGACACGATTCAATTGGAGAATGATCCTCAATATCATTTCTCTATCTTGTCCTTAGCACGGATATCAATTAGGCGACCTCCTATAGTTTAAATTCCCTTATAAGTCGAGCTACGATGGTTTATTGTCACATTGGTCCCGATTCGATTCACTTACTCTTTTGAACCGTATTTCAAAACATCATTACCAAGGATCAAAGAGGAGATTAGAAGCTTAGAAATGAAGCTTGACGCAATTCCAAGGGTCAATGGAACCACTTTGTTCGGTAACTTTCCTTACTTCAATCTTTTAATCAACCGTGATGAGTGTTATGAGCTGTAATCGTTAGATACATAGGAAATGATGAGTGTGGAGCCTCTTCTCTCTTGTCTAGAGTGTTTAGTGTATGCCCTTTGGGCGATATGTGACGCATTAGCTCCTACGTCTTGGATTTAGCATGTGTGTCCCAAACCAATTCAATCCATTCCCATTTAGACGTTCCAGGCCTAGAACCCTTTTCTCTCACCCTCGTGCGATTGAGACTCTTTCCCTTAGTTGGCCGAACTACGGTTGCTCTGATTTCTCATGCATGATGAGAATACGTAGGCATAGGATTGCGATAATCCCAGCGAGCACTTTTATTTCTTTCCCACCTTTAGTCAACCATACCTTTTAACCCAAGATATGCTACGTCCGTTCTACCGCAAACAGGCAACGCCTAAGTCTCTAATGGTCGAGGAGCAATACACTTAACTACTAGAATGTGTACACTAGCATCGTCTACCCGAACCTGTTCTCTCGCCCCCGTGCGGTCAAGATCTTTTCCCGTAGTTAGCCTGAACTACGTTTTGCTTTGATTTCTCATACCAGATGAGGATACGTAGGCACAAGACGCGGTGCCTTGATGAGCAACCTCCCCCGTAGTTTTCCGAACTACGTTGACTCTGACTTTCCCATTGCACGAAGGAATACGTAGGTATAGGGAGACGATGTCATATCGAGTCTGTTCTTTGTTTTCACCCCCGTTTAGAAGCAACCTTTATGTAGTTTCTTTCCCCATATTTTAGACAACAAGCATGGATCCCGTTGAGTACAACGGACGTGAGGGGTGCTCAAACCTTCCCCTTGCGTAACCGACTCCCGAACCCGAGATTTGGTTGCGATGACCTTGTCTTTTCCCTTTTCGTCAGGTTTTCTTCGATCGTTTCCTTTCCCTTTCTTTAGGATAAATAACGAATGGTGGTGAGTCTTCTGTCTTTTTCGACCCCTTTTCGCAGCGATGCGACAACTGGCGACTTTGCTGGGGATTATTTCCATCCCCTATGCGAGTCAATCCTAGCGTTTGTTTGCTTGTTTGTGGGTGTGTATATATTTGTGTGTTGTATTTTTGTATATTGTTGTATTTACATTTTCCGCACTTTATTATCTATTGATGTGCTATTGGGTGGATGTTCCTTTGAGAGATAAGCCAAAACCCAGGCTTGAGGACCTGCACGTTAGGCGCGCACTAGTCCTCATGAAATTCGCATTCAAATGAGGTTTTCTTTGAAGATGTCCCATCCTGTACATTAGTCAAGGGGGGATGTTGGATCTGAAAACTGTCGACTCTGGAGACCGATCATTTGGGAGTCAACTAAGTGAGGCCGCTTTGTTTGAATATGATGCCAAACCAGAAATGGTGAATGTATCATCGTTTCTCGAAAGTCTGTGACACGGACAATCGCATAGGATGTCGAACCTTGTCAGATATTAGGTCCATACCTTGTAAGTGGGAGGGTTATGCAGGAAACTTGACCTCCAACCTACCCGAATTTCTTATTAGTGCGGACCTTTGATCTCTGATGTTATGATGTTCCTATACTTTGGTCTGTTGGTGCTCCGGTATTTTCTCGCCAAAGCGAAGCTCTGGTTCAACTCAGTCAGGAACGCATCAGTTATTCAAACATTTGTGGAGGTTGTGATCTCGTGTTCCTTGCATTTTGCATTGCATTTGCATAAACATCTTTGCATCATTTTGCATATCATTCTTCAGCAAGCCAGAGCTCTCATCGTGCCTTTGTTTTTTATCAGAAGGTGGTTCCCTGGTGCCCGTTCTGAACAAGTGGTGATTGTTGGGAGACGACGAAGTGTCTGAAACATAATCAAGTAGTGTTAAGAAGTGAAGTCAAGTTGAGAACTGTTAGTAGCTATGTCAGGGAACAACCTCCAGAATGTTGATACCCCGCTAGGTTTTACTATGATGACTGACCCTCTGTATGATTCTCTTCCTGATGAAGACTCACTGCAAGTGAACAACCTGTTGCACCCCAAAATTTGCCCAACCTTTTCTTTACTTGGTTTATGTTTCATTGCATTCATATAGCATTAGCATTTGCATACCATTGTCCATGTACAGGGGATTGAGAGAGGTGTGCCTAGTAAGAGGAGATTTCCAATGTTTATAAAGCCTAATCAAGAGGGCTCTTTCAAGTTATCAAGAGCTTATCATCATCAGAAGAAAGTCAAAGCTTAGTGGAAAAGCAAATGAATGAATATGGTTCACCTCCTATCTGGGAGGCCATGTGAAGAGCATCAAATGATATTGAGTCCATGGTTATGGATGGAGAGCATTGTATAAGCTCATTAGATGTCTTAAGGGTCATTGAGGAGCTTGTTTAAGTCATTATATCAAGTGTAAGAAGCCACAGTCAAAGATGGTGCAGTTATGGTTTTCATCTGGTCAACCCTAAGTCAACTGTGAATTTGAAGGAGATTAAAACTCAATTCCAAGTTTTTGTGATCATGGAATATTGTGTTGAGATGTCTAAGATGATATTCCAAGATCAAATCAAGAAGAATCAAGAGTGTGAGAAGTTGTTGTGCTAGGGTTTCTAAGCTTGTCAGTGTAAAATCCCCTGTTAGTGCCTAACTTCAAGACCACATATCTCAAGATACAAGTCTCATCTCATCTTGACCCTAACATGAAACTTGTAGAGCATGCTTATAGCTTTCTTTTAAGTACTATAACTCATCCATGGGGTTTATATAACTCAAGTTATGAAGCTGGCAAGTTACAGGTCATCAGATGAATGTGATTTTGGTCAACAAAAGTCAACCAACTTCCAAGACATTTTTGACCTAGAAGGACGTTTCTCCTCACTTTGACCCAAGAATAAAAGTATTTCCTTATGATATTAGCTTTTCAAAAAGTACTAGAAGTCCTTCATCTGATTTGTAGAGCTCAGGATATGAAACTTGCAAGGCAGGGGTATTTTGGGAAACTTTGATTATAGGTCATTTTGGTTATAGGTCAATTTCACAACTTTGTGCACTTTAAATGGAACTTTGTCCAACATCAAACTTGCTCCAAATGAGTTCAAATTCATCATCAAGTCATCACCTATCATGAGTTTGGATTTAATTGGAAGATTGATGAAGGAATTTCCATGGAAAAGTACTTAAAGGGCATAATTTGGATTAAATTCATAATGAACCATTTCATGACAAGTTTATGCATTTTTTGAGTGCCTTGAATGTACTAAATGTGATGCCAATTTTAGAATTAACTTTGGATGAGTTTTGGTATGCCAAATTCCATGTAACTTCACCATGAAGCCACACATTCAAGATTCATCATTAGATGGTTTCAAGGGATCAATCTCAGCCCTTAGATCACTCAACATAACAAGCAATGTGTATGAACCAATTTTAGAGTTGTTTGAGCCAAGTTCATACGCCAATTTTGCAAGCTTCAAGTTCAAATTTGTGGATTTTCAATTGGACCTAAACAAGCTTTGATTGGGCCTCAATTCAATCTGGATCCAAAGTATATATTCCTAGGATCGTTCACAAAGTTTCAGAATTGATTTTGGAGCAAAATTGAGCAAGAATTCAGTTACAACAACTCAAGAGCATGTGAAATCGCGTTTTCAAGAACTCACTAGTTTTAATCCAATTCAAGAGCACTATCATCTCCATTGAAGTGTTTGGAAGCTTTCTGATCGTTTCCCCTACGTTTCATCACCAAATCAAGGCCCAACGGAGGCACTCCGTTAAGTAAGCTATCGTTCACTATTGCCTTCTGTTCATGCCATAATCGCACGCCATTTTCATGTATTCATGATCCTCTAGCATCATAGATTGATTATGGTTAGGTTTGATTAGTATTCATGACAATTCTTGAATGTTGCTTGATTTTGATTTGGTTCATATTGGCTGATTTAGGAAGTATTAATGAGGAAGAACCTTAGATTCATGATCGGTGAGGTGTGTAGATGAGTTTAGACTAAAGAATTTTAGGTTTTGGGTCAGTTTAGTGCCACCTGCAACTTTGGACGGCCGGAGAAGATGACCGGAGCCACCATATGGCTCGTCTTCTCTGGCGTGTGTATTTTAACCCAGGTGCCAGCGTGTAATGGCCACATCACCATAAGACTCTTTGACCTATCCCCATCTGACGGCCACGATTCAATCTTGGGGGTTTGTTGACCAATTGACTGCCAGCGTGTTCCTCTTGAACGCACCGTTTCATTAAAAGCCCCTTCAAGCTTTGTAATTTGGCCTTGAATGTTATTAGCACCTCCCCTCAAGCGCAGCCCATGGAAATAACTGAAACTTCTTGCTATCTGCACCAACATTTTGCCATTTTCCTTTCTTTTTCTTTCTTTTTTCATTTTATTTTCAGTTGCAATTTTAATTCATAAAAAATACCTCAAGACATCTAAAAAATCATACAAAAATATTTCTATACACTTTATCATGTTAGTTGATTTTACCAATTTTTGGATTATTTTTTCTAGCCATTTTTCAATTTAAAATTGATTTTCCATTTTGAGGTGTTTTTTGTGAATTGAAAAATGCATATCTCATGTTCTGAATTTTATTTTGTGATGAAACTTTCATATAAATGTTTGATTTTTCTTGTGCATGTCCATAACATGTTGATTGATTTTTGTGACATTTTTACCCCTGGTTTTATTACCATTTGGTTAGGGTTTTAGTTGGATTTTTAGGACCCTTGATTTGTACTAGTTTTAAGGGTATCCCTTGGAACTTGCCCTTTGTTTGCCTAGCCTTATTTAGGCTTTTCCCCATAGCTTTGGCCTCTGGTTCCTCACACCCTAGGGGCCATCTAGGATTTTATTTGGCATTTTTAGGATTTGTATGCTATATTTAGTGTATTTTACATTCTAGCCTACCCTTGTATGGTTTTCACCTTGAAACATGAAATAGTTTGATTCTTAATTGAGCTTTGTGAAATGTTTGAGAGTCTAATTGTTATGTATTCATATCATGTACATAATAATGTGTTTGTATGTCCAATTTTGGGTTCCAATTATGTTCATAACTTATTTAAGTTTGGCTTTCTTTTAGGCATTTCAATTAGGGTTTTCATGATACATGTTTTGCTCTATCTTGTGTATGAGCTTGCACTTTCTTTTGTTAATCTTGTGATTGAATTTGTGCACTCTTATTTCATCTCCCTTTCTTCCAAGGACCTTGGAGCATCATTTAAAGTTGCTTAGTTCGTCCTTTGGAGGTATTTGAAGCTTAACTTGAATGATGAACCATGAGGGCATTTTGTGCAACTTTGGCACAAGTCATAATGAGACTTTGATTTAATGACATTAGGGATATCATGGTTGTTCTCTCTTCTTATCCCACTTCTCGTTTGGTTTATAATTGATTCCATGTTCAAGTTGTAGACTTTAGGGTTTGTTTTGCACCTTACTTGCATTAAAAGGTTGAGATGAGCTTGTGGAGGTTTTCACCCCACACAATTTCCTCCCTTTGCTTGTGTGTTATTTTCCCTTTTGTTCTCTTGTTTGCATTAAAGGTTGAGATGAGCTTGTGGAGGTTTTCACCCAACACAATTTCCTCCCTTTGCTTGTGTGTTGCACTGCATATGCATTCATTCATTCATTCCTATTTCATGTCTTATTTCATGTTGTTCTTTTCTCCTCTTTTCTTACCATGCTCCTTAAGATTTCCAATCTCCTTATTTAAGGATGATTGTGATAGACACTAAGTTTCAAACCATGTATGAGACATTAAATAGAATTTCCCTTTAACCTCAACCATAGGTTCATCTTGCATGACAACTACTAGGTTTTGAACTAATTTCTCTTTAGTTTGTCCTCTCTCTTTCTCATCTGAAAACAACTTCAAAATACTTAATAAAGGCTAATCAATATTGTGCGTTACGAGCCTTAAGTACTTGGGAAATGGTTATTGGGGGGTTTCCTCTTGATGGCCTAGAGTGTTTGGTGTTCACCCTTTGGGTGATGTGCGACGCATTCATTCCTAGGTCATAGTCTCTAGTGCAATATGAATTACAAACAATTCAAAAAACACTTCTCCTTAAAAGACATAAAAACAAATGATCAAACTTCATTTTGTCCCTTGGGACCCTTAACAATGGAAAACCTTTTCATGAAAAAAAGTTTAGTTAACTCTTAGTTCTACCGCAAACAGGTAACGCCTAAGTCTCCAAAGGTCGAGCTGCATACACCTAACAGCTGGAACTATTTGTTAACCCTATTTGGGTAAGACATTTGAACCAACGGTGTTCTAGTTAGCCCGAACTATGTTTGATCTGATTTCTCATACCAGATGAGAATACGTAGGCATAAGACGCGATGTCTTGGCGAACAACCTTCCCACCTTTCCCCGTAGTTAACCGAACTACGTTGACTCTGACTTTCCCATTGCACGAGGGAATACGTAGGCACAGAGCGGTGATGCTCTGCCAAGTCACTTTTATTTTTCTTTTGTCCCTGAGACCTTTAGTTAGATAGTTTCAAACACACCTTCAGATAGACAACCAAGCGTGGATCCCGTCTAGTACGACAGACGTGAGGGGTGCTAATACCTTCCCCTTGCGTAACCGACTTCTGAACCCGAGATTTGGTTGCGATGACCAATCTTATCCCATTTCGTAGGTTTTCTCTGATCGTTTCCTTTCCCTCTCGTTAGGATAAATAACAAATGGTGGCGACTCTTCTGTCATTGTCAACACCTTTTTTCGCAGTAGCGACACAACCACATTCAATCGAAGATTGCAAAGCCTTCTAAGCCGGAGTGCAACAGTTGATTGACAAAGGGTGCATCTCCTTTCCAGAAGGAAGATTGGTTATTCATGTTAACCTCTCAGCTGCCTAAGCTTGGAGATTTCGAGGGTCATTTCCAGAAGCCAGTGGTTCAGACAGGCAGACATCTTCAACATTGACAGTCCTCATTTGCATTTGTAGTTTTCTCTTATTAATTGCTACTTGCTTTTAAACATTGTTGTTTTGAATGGTAATATTAATGAAGTGATTATGCATTTTTCTGAATTAATCATGTCGCATTCGCTCGTTTATCACAAAGCACAGACACATACACCTCTTATCCACGCCACTTTATCATTGTTGTTTATCAAAAAATGGAGGGAGGATGACGAAGACTGAATAACCATAATTGTTGATCGTATGCTTTCGGATAAAATCCTGCTAATGGTGTACATGAATTGTTTCAAATCCCCTAAAACATCAGAGAGATAAGAAGTTAGTCCCTAGTTAACCACTTCGAGCATAGTTAACCTGGGGTAGGGTAGTTGTCAGTTAGTGTGACCGAGCGTTCAAATTCTATAGAGGAGTGTCCCCATTCGAGGACCAATCACGTCTTATCCCTCTCAAAAGGTCATCCCTTATCAACCACAATGGTTAAACCTCACCAATCAGGAGTGAGACTGTCACAACCCTTTCGGAGAAATCAAGACAACCAGTGTCACACGATTTGATTCAAAAAAGGAAAGAAAAAAGAGAGAAAAGAAAAAAGCCCGCTAGTTTAAAAAAAGAAAAGCTGGAAAGCAAAAACTTAAGCAAAACTGGGGCATCCCGCTAGACTTCAAAATTGAAAAAAAAAACAGAACTCAAAAGGAGTCAGTCCAGGAAAAAATTAAGGAACAAAAGAATAAAGAAAGGATCTCAAAAGGAAAATCCTCAAACAAGAACAAAGTCGTGTGGCCACAGACACAGAAGACAAGAAGGGTGATTGTCACTCCGAAAACCTTGTGAGTTCCTTAACCACCACTCCTACCATTCAATAAACCTTTTAAAGGTGAGCACGTGTGCCAAGTTAACTGAACGTAGGATTGGAGAACATCACGGAGAAGGGGTGGGTACAAATCATACTTTGAGCCTAATATCCTTTTTTTCAATAATCGTGAACCAGGCCACAATTCACCCCTTAAAAGACCTAATTGAGACAAGGTTTATTCTGAAAGCATACTATCGCAAGGTTGCGTGAACTGACTCCTTACATATTTGCTACTCATCAGCATCGGTGTCATTATCATTGTTATATCTTTCACACCAATCAAGTTAGCACAATGTTTAGACTAAATGGTCCATTCGTTTCACTATCACGACACTTAATAAGTGACATTTCTTTCAAAATCTACATGAGCATCGCATTAAAATTACCATTCGTGAGCAAACAATTTTAATTACAGGTTAGTAGTTGACACTGAGGAAATTCCAACAGGAAGCAATTAAACCGAACTGAATCATTCAGTAGTCTGGACCAAAATGGTGTATACTTGGAAGCCCTATGGATCTGGGGCATTGATATCCAGTGAGTTCGGAATCAGTCAGTCTGAGGCATATCCCCAAGCATCGGTTGATTATGGGGCAAATCATTCAAGAAGCAGTTGATCAGAAGTGAATCATCTCGAGACTACCAATCAGGGGAATATCACCTAGAGTTTCTGTTGATTGAGGGAAGACCCCTCTAATGTTCAATCAGGATAAGTTAAGTCGCTTCAACGCTCATGCAGGGGCAAGCCACTTTGAGAGTACATTGAAGCCAACCACTCTGAGAGTTGTTTAGTCAAGACCCTTTCATGGTACAGATTTTTGGGGAAGCCATCTCGAGGTCGTCTCATGGAAAGCTATTTCCTTTTCTAGATGGACTTTCCCAAGGATCAGACCGGGGCAAGTTGAACCACATTGGGGCAAGTTACTCAAGCGAGTTCATTTCCATCAGCAAAAGTTGAGTGTCGTGGAATCGTGTCATCACCTCATCCTATAGCCTAAACATGTTACCTGTCAGAACCTTGTAACCCGGAATCACTTCCAAAGCCCAGTTCTCGTCTGGAAAACCTTCAAACTAGTTCTCGCCCGGTCAACCCTTCAGTAAACACCAGTTCCCATCTAGTACATGTCAGCTTTTAAACCAGTTCCCGTCTGGTCACCCTTTCTTTAGCCTACTGTTTAACCAATTCTCGTCTGGAAAACACAGTTTCAAAGTCCAGTTCTCGTCTGGAAAACCAGAAAATCAGTTGTTGTCTGATATCCAAACCAGAAATCAGTTCCTGTCTGATACCAAAACCGGAAGTCAGTTCTCATCTGACAACTTAACCTTTTGCCACCAGTTCTCATCTGGTAGTCTACCCTTTGAACACTAGTTCTCGTCTGGTAATTCCCCTTTAAAATCCATTTTTGTTGGTAACCATAAAAATCCCAATCACCATAAACCTGGTTCCATCCCTAAACCAGAAGCCAAACATTCCCAGTGGCTCACATGCTATCATATTCCCCGACACGAGGCTCAATTGATCTCACTTCTCCACAGTTGAGATCCTGTATCCCCACAAGGTAATGATATCAAATCAGAAGAATCTCCCCAGTAGGTTAAGATTGTGTTCATCCCCAGCAGGTTGAAATTGTGGTGTGCACTTATCCCCAGCAGGTTAAGATTTGGGATTATTTCCCCTAGCAGTGAGACGAGTTCAGTATTATTCTCCCACAGAGTCTAAGTCATTAAGTAATTCCCCAAGCAGAGGTTGATGCTGATTCCCTTGATGAGTATTCCCTAGTGAAGTCGTTCTCCCCAGCAAAAGTCCAATTGTACTTGGCACTCCCAGTCATCCCTAGCGGAGTTGGTTTCGTCTCTTCAACATTTATTTTGCTGGAGTGGTTCCTTTTGCATTTGCATTGTGCATATCATCCTCCCGAACGTGTAGCATTTCCATTTCGTATGGAGCATTACGCCATATTCAAACATCTGCATTTGAAACATAAGCCAGGTTGTTACCTCTTGTTTCTAGTTGTATCTCCAGCGGACAACGGTGTATTCTCTTGAGCCTGCAGGGTATCCAGACCCCGACAAGAGTTATTGACAGGTGCGTTCATCTTACTGATAATAGTGTTTCCCTTGAGCCCGTGCGGTATCCAGACCCCGACAAATATTGGTGTTTTTCTTGAGCCTGTGTGGTATCCAGACTCCAGCAAGATCATTGACAGATGTGTTTATTTTATCATTTCTCCCCAACAGAGTTTACTATTTCAAGTTTATTCTTCCCTAGTGGATTTCTTCTTTCAGATTATGAATCGACGGTTTCTCTTCTCAACTTCGTGTTGAGCCGGCCTTCGGGTTCGATGCTCATTTTAATTAATGGATGCCTGCTTGGATTAGCAGATGTTCTCAACTTCGTGTTGAGCCGGCCTTCGGGTTCGATGCCTGTTTTAATTAACGGATGTCTGCTTGGATTAGCGGATGTTCTCAACTTCGTGTTGAGCCGGCCTTCGGGTTCGATGCCTGTTTTAATTAACGGATGCCTGCTTGGATTAGCAGATGTTCTCAACTTTGTGTTTAGCCGACCTTCGGGTTCAATGCTCGTTTTAATGAATGGATGCCAGCGTGTTAGCAGATGTTTCTTCCGACTGCACGTTGATGCTCTCCATTTGGGGGTGAGGTAGCCCACTTTCTTGCAATAATCAGACACATTTTCTCCAGTGATTCTTTTTCCACGCCGGTGGACCATTCTATAGTTTGTTTTTGCGGTTGGCAAATTTTCGGGTTCTTTTGTATTCAACGATCTTTTACCTTGAATGTTTGAAAGTCGTTCGCTTTTCATCCCTTTAGGTCTAAGTCGTTTCAATAGGGGAAGCTGTTGTACCCCAAAATCTGACCAACCTTTTTCTTTTCTAACTTGGCTTATGTTTCATCTCATTTAGCATTTTCATCTGCATATCATTTAGGTCGATCATTTCTCGCATTTTGTTCATCATATCAGCCAGATTGGATTTATCGGGATTACGACCATTTTGTTCGCATTTCAGACAGTTTAAACCTGTTCAGATGAGGATATTTTTTCGAAACCGAGCGGAAGTTGCTCTCTTTCTGGTGGTTCAGTCTGTGCTGGTAATTTCGGCTGCGTTTCGGTGTTCGACCCCTTTTTCAAGGTTTTCTTGATTAATCTCTTTTTATTTATTTAGTTTTATTTATTTAGTTTTATTTATTTAGTTTTATTTATTTAATGTAGAATTTGTTAGAAATAGAATTTTAGTTTTCATTCTAGAATTATTGATTTAGGTTTGTTTAGAATTTTAAATATGATAGTTTTTAGATTTAGAATTTAAGTTTGAATAGATTTTATTAATTTAGAAATAGAATTTGTTTTTAAATAGAGATTAGAATTTAATTGGTTTTTAGAAAATTGTTTTTATTGGAAATAGAATTTTTATTTAGTTAGAATTAGTTTTAGATTTTTAATTAGATTTTAGAGTTAGATTAATTATCGTTTAGGTTAATTAGGTTATCGGTTTAAGTTAGTTTTAATTGTTAGAATTAATTTGCATTAGCTAGAAGTTTAGTTTAGATTTATTTAACAACATCTAATTAGTAATTAATCCATCAGCATATTACAAGTGCAGAGCCACGTGTCATATTTCTAGAGTATATATTATTGTTCATTGTCTCCTTCATTCAGATCCCAAGAACCCTAGGAGCCGTCCATTCCACCGTTCATGTTCTTCCTGCTTGAAAAATCCCTACCGGAAAACGTTTAACCAAAACCTTCCGTTTAACTATTCTTCATCACCACTCAACTCTTCACCGTAAATCAAAATAGAAGTCACTTCATCATCTCTATCTCTAAACCGCCGCTGAACACCATCGAAACCTCTTATCTTCCTCTTCCATTCGAAACCCACAATGACTCTATAAACCTGCTATCATCATTTTCATAACCACACACCATCCTCATCCATCAGCCTCATATAACTCCAAACGCAACCCTTCAACATCTTCTTCTTCAACCCCAACCATTTGATCTTCAACATCATCTCCAACAAAATCCTTCAGCCAAACCCAGATAACGTCTTCTCCTTCCCATAATCTACATCCGCGAAGCTTCCACCATCACAAACTCCACCTTCCTCCATAACCAAACGAAACTCACTCATTTGGAAAACGAATCACAAGCCATTTGTTCATTGCCATCTCCCAACAACCTCTACAGAACCACTAACATTCAACCTTAACTTCCCAAAACCTTCCAATCAACCGAAAAACCTAGTTCAACTTCCGACAACCCAGAACTCACACCAAGCAAACACAGAGCGGATAAAATGGAAAGATGGAGAGAGTGAGAACAAAACTCAATCAAACGAATCGCAAGTTGAAGCGAAGTGAATTTGGAGAATGCAAACGAAGCCTTTCTCTACCGCGAACAACCATGGCTGCCGTCGGAAGGTTTGAGATGGGTGTTGCCTTATTTTCAATGGGAGTACTCTTGGTAGAAATGTTGGATCTGTCTTTGTGAGAGTTGTTTTTGTTTATTATGAAATTTTTCTAATGATGATATGGGCCTTGGGCCCATCTATTTTCCTCACGCACACATCTTGTTCAATCTGTACACCCCGCATGTTTTTTATTTATGATTATTTTCTAATTCAAGTTTTTATAATTTGTATATATTTTTTAATAATTTATAGATTATTAAAACAGTTTTTTTTAGATTATATGTATATTAATATTTATTATCTAATAGTTTTTATGTATATTTTCTAATCTAATTTCTAAACATTTGGTAAATAATTACTTTGTAATTTTAATTTTTAGAATTCTAATACACTTTTTTCTTAGAAGTTAGATGTTAACTTTTTATTTATCATTGAGAATTTTATTCCACTTTCGCGCTTTTTGGTCTATGACGAGACTTCCGTAATCCATTACCACTCAAATTACTGATGAATAATGTTGGATAAGAGACCACCTCTTTTCTCTCCTCATTTCTTCTTCTTCCGATTTTATTGACTTTCCTCAATCGATGAAGTCTTGTATCCGTAAGTGTCGGATTTGTCGGAGTTGATAACCTTCCCGATTTCAAATCTATGGAAAATGACCATTAGGGTCATTTTCTTTACTTTGGGATCGCGATAGGCTACCTTCGATTAATCGACATTATGTTTGTGATTAAGATGAGATCCCACTTTTTAGTCCGTGCGACACGATTCAATTTGAGAATGATCCTCAATATCATTTCTCTATCTTGTCCTTAGCAAGGATATCAATTACGCGACCTCCTATAGTTTGACTTCCCTCATAAGTCGAGTTATGACGATTTAGCGTCACATTTGTCCCGATTCGATTCACTTACTCTTTTGAACCGTATTTCGAAACATCATACCCAAGGATCAATGAGGAGATTAGAAGCTTTGAAATGAAGCTTGCACGCAATTTCAAGGGTCAACGAAACCACTCTGTTCGGTAACTTTCCTTACTTCAATCTTTTAATCAACCGTGATGAGTGTTGTGAGCTGTAAGCGTTAGATATGTAGGAAATGATGAGTGGGGAGCCTCTTCTCTCTTGTCTAGAGTGTTTATCATATGCCCTTTGGGCGATATGCGATGCATTCGCTCTTGCGTCTTAGGATTTAGCGTGTGTGTCCCTGTTGCACCCCAAAATTTGCCCAACCTTTTTATCACTTGGTTTATGTTTCACTGCATAGCATAACATTGTTCTAACATAGTCCTATCATTTGCATAGCATAACATCCTTCATTTAACAGGGGATCAAATGTGTCTACATGTAAAGAGAATCCTAACCAGAGGTATTATTCAAGCTTAAGAAGTTATCAGGGTCATCAGACAGATGGTTGAGTTATTGAGAAGTTTGAATACTTGTATGGGGTTCATCTCCTCACTTGGAGCCAGTTGAAGGTCAGGAATGGATTGTAAGGCCTTGATTAAGGAGAGAATGTGTGGGTAGAGCTCATTGAAGTGCCTTGGAGGTCGTGTTGGAGCTCAATCAAGTCATTTTATCAAGTGCAAGAGCCACAGTTGAGGTGGATGTCACTAGGGTTTCATCTGGTTAATCCTAGGCCAAAATGAGCAATTGAAGAAGATCAAAGCCTACTTATAGGTAATTGAAATCATGAAATGATATGTTGAGGCATATTATAGGTTGTTTCAAGATCAATTTGAGAAGAATCATGAGTGGTTGGAGTTTCTAAGTCAAGGTTCCTAGGGTAAAATCCCCTGTTTAGTGCCAAGCTTCCAAGCCATGTAAGTCAATATACAAGTATCATATGACTTTGGCCTCTACATGAATGTTGTAGAGGATGCTCTTAGATTTAATTTTAGTACTACAAGTCCTCCGTTGGATTTATAGAACTTAAATTATGGTCCAGACAAGTTACAGGTCCTTAGATGCATCCGAAATTTGTCTGTGAAAATCATCTCACTTCAAAGCTATTTTTGACCAAGAAGGAGGTTTCACCTGAACTTTTGTCCAACATGAAAGTTGTTCCTCATGATCTTAGCTTTTCAAATTGTATTATAAGTCTTCCATCTGATTTGTAGAACTCAAGTTATGAGGTTTACAAGTTAGGGGTATTTTGGGAAAGTGAGATTATAGGCCATTTTCAATCATAGGTCAAAATCTCCAACTTGCACTGGTCAAATGGATTTTTGTTCAACATGGAACTTGTTCAAAATGTGGTTTTTAGGCTAACCAAGAACTCATGGTGAATTAATTTGGCTCATATCAAAGATTGGTGTGAAGTGGTTTGAATAAAGAAGAAATTCAAAGGCAATTTTGGTGGGAAATTGAAATAAATGATTATGGGTCCAAAACAAGTCAAATAACCACTCATTTTAATCAGAAAATATGTTTTAAAGACATTGGCAATTGTGGAATTTTCATTTGAAGTACAATTCATGGCCTTTCACAAGATTTCTTCACATAAAAGTTACATAACACAATTCCTTCACAAAGGCAATTTGGAGACTCCTTTTGGGATGAATTCATTCTAAATGAAATATGAAAGTCATCCAAAGCTTCCAATGCAAGCTATGAAGCCAATGTCATGTATTTCCATAATCAAATTTTGGAAGAAAAGTTGGATTTGGATTTTCAATTTTGGGCTTGGGCCTGAGCTCTAGAAGGTTCTAAACAATCCTATAAAGGTCTAGGAGCTCATCAGAAACAAGGTTGGTGATTGATTGGGGCTGAGAGCAAAGATCACCATTGGATCTTGAAGAAGAAAATTGAAAGAGTGAATTTCTGTTAGAGGCCATTTCAAGCACAATTGAAGCTTCAATCATCTTCTAACATCATCACCGATTGAATCTGGAAGGTTTTGGATCAAGAATCAAGCCAGAAACGACTCCAATTGAAGCTTGAACTCAGGTTTTGATTTCTTGAAATTACACTCCATTTATGTGTTTTCAATGCATTAGAATCATGTGGTTAGGTTCACCTTAAGTTATAGATGATTCCTGGGCAAAGAATTTGATGTTTAGTGACACTTTAGGATTAGATCCGTTTTAGGGTGAGATGAAGAATTCTTGATTCTTGAGGTTTTAGACTGTTTAAGTGGTATATTTGGATTCCTCTCAAAATTTCATGCGAATTTGGTTCAAAAATCATAGCGTTTGGTGTATTATTGAGGGAGATACGGGTATTGGAAGTTTGCCGGAAATCCTCCGTCGCCGTCGTCCATGGTCGTTCGCACGCGGGAGTAGCTTCTGTTTGCAGAATGTTTGAAAGGTTGAAGAAATAATCATCGCCGTCCATTCGCAAGGGAGAAGAGACTCGGTCCACACATCCAAGCGCGCAGAGTGCGCCGCGTAGTCCTCGCAAAACGCAGCGTTTGGCTTTAGTTAAAATGCCAAGTTCAAAGTTCAGCGCTACTTTGGCTATGGGGATGTGAGTTCGAGTCCCTTTGTGGCTCATTTTCTTTTAATTCTGAGAGAAAACTGATGTGAATTAGTATGCGTTTGGGCCTTAGTTGTTTAGCTTTTCACACCCCTCCCTTCAGGCCCAGTTTGATTTTACACGCGAATAATTGCTTCTACACACCCTCCTGCGCATTATAATGAGAAGTTTTTTTTGCTGAATTTTTCCATCAGATGGGCCTTGCGCCAGGTACTATGCGCACCCCCTCTCATAGGCCCAGGCGCCTTATTCCTTGTTTCTCCTTACTAGATACACCCCTGCATTGTTTATGTTTTAATTCCTTTTCTTTCATTTTTTTAGTTTAATTGATTGTTAGAAAATAAATCTTAAAAAATAGTAAAAATTGTGAATTAATTCTAAAAAAAATTGTGAAGGTGGATTTAAATGTCTAGGGTTTTATCATGTTTTGCATTTTATTATTTTATGCATTTTACATTTTATTCCATATTTTTCTTTTTTAGTGCATTTTGTAATAATGAAATAATGATGTTGATTTTGTTCATTTTCTTTCTCTCTCATTTTTTTGAGTTTGGTGTTGAATTTTTGTGTGCTGTTTGTACATATGGTAATGTTGTTATATGATTTTTGTTGGATGTTTTTTAGATGATTTTAATAGGTTTTTAGGGTAATTGTTTAGGAGTAGTCTTAAGTGAATTCCTTTAGAGCACCCTTAAGCTTTGGATTTGATTTGAACACTTTGGTTTAGGTTTAACCTCTTATTTTTCTACCATAGAATGTTAACACCTATTAGATGATGTAGGATTTTCTTTAGACTTTTTAGGATTGATTTTCCCTTAGTTTCATATTTTACAAATTAACCTTAGAATAGGTAGTTTTTAGGAGATAACACTTGTGGTTTCTTTAGCAATTCAAGTAGGTGAGGATTTTTTCCCTAGGATTAGTTCCCTTTCAACATTCCTTTGCTTAATTAGGATCCTTCATTGTGGGTATAATTCCTCCTGTGGAGGAATTCCCTGCCTTTCACATTGGAGTTGAGACTAAGCAAGCTTTCTAAAGGAAATGGATTTGGTTGAGTGTCTGTGGCAGGTTCCTGTGGAACTTACTTTGCTTCTCATTTCCATTCTCCTAAAAATATCTCATTCTTTCCTCTTTAGGAACCTTCTTGAGGTAGCACAGTCCCTCCTGTGGGGGGAATATGTCACACCTCTTGAAGGAGCTAAATCCCTAGGTTTCCCCAAAGATCTTTTTGTTGGTTGAGTGCCTAGGATAAGCTCCTGTGGAGTTTACCCTAGCTTCCCAACACCCAATTTTCTTCATTAGGGTAGAAGCTGGCTTGATTGCTTGGATTGATTTCCTTCTCTTGAAGATGGTGGACTTGAAGCAGTTACGGACTTTGGATTGGATTGCTGTCAGAAGATTGCTCTACTGTGGAGATTGCTGGCTTGTTTTCCCTGTCTGTTTTCTTTTTGTTTCACTGTATTGATGTGTTTTGATGTGACTTGATTGGTGTGTTGCATTTAGATTAGGTCATGTAGTTTAATAGGCCTAAGAGCATCCTAAGGGTTGAGTTTCTCCCCTTGCTTGTATTGCATTAGAGGTTGAGTTTCTCCATCTGCTTGTATTTTTACTGTGTGGCTTTGCTTGCTGGTATTCGGTAGAGCTCCGCTCCCTTGCCTGTGTGGTTTGTGGTTTGTTTAAATTGAATTTACTTTCTTTTATTATTTTTGCAGTTATTCATATCTGGCTTGAGGTTGTGATGAGATTGTGGAGGCCTATCCCCCACACACATTTCCTCCCTCACTTGCATTGCATGCATCTTTACAGTAATTTCTGTACGGTTTTTTCTGTTTACTGTTTGATTTCCATTACCATGTTCCCCTAGGAACTCTGACTTCTCTTATTCAAGAGAAGTTATGACAGACATTAGGATTCTAACCATGCATGATAACATTAGTTAGTTTCCCCTTTAACCTCAACCGTAGGTCAAATATTGCATGATAACTGTAGGATCAAGTCAGTTTCCCTGTAGAGAGTCTGTTTCTCTTCTTATCTCGAACAACAGTAAAAAACATAATAAAGGCAAGTTAGTACAAGTGTGTTACGAGCCTTAAGCTACTTGGGAAATGATGTTTGAGCGGTCTCCTCTCAATCGTCTAGAGTGTTTAGTATATGTCCTTTGGACGATATGCGACGCATTCGCTCCCAAGTCATAGTCTCTAGTGTTGTACAAACTACAGATAACTAAAAAACACTTCTTTCCGTAAAAAACAGAAAACAAACACTCAAATCCTTTTTGTCCTCTTGGACCCTTAAGCAGGAAAACCCTTTTTCAGAAGAAGTTCTGTTAACTTTCAGTTCTACCGCAAACGGTAACGCATAATTCTCCAAAGATCGAGCTGCAAACACCAACTGTTGGAACTGATTGTTAACTTTACTTGGATAAAAGATGTTGAACAAACATGTGTTCTCCGTAGCCCGAACTACGTTTGCTCTGATCTTTCATGCCGTATGAAAGTACGTAGGCACAAGATGCGATATCTTGGCGAGCAACCTTCCCCTTTTACCCGTAGTTAGGCGAACTACGTTGACTCTGATTTCTCATTCCAGACGGGAATACGTAGGCATAAAGTGCGATACTTTGCCGAGTCATTTTCTTTTCTTTTTTAGACTAGACCTCTTAGCGTAGATAGATTTAACAAACCCGTTAGATAAACACAACAAGTGTGGATCCCATCGAGTACGATGGACGTGAGGGGTGCTAATACCTTCCCCTTGCGTAACCGACTCCCGAATCCAGACAATGGTTGCGATGACCTTGTCTTATACCTTTTCGTCAGGTTTTTCCGATCGTTTCCTTTCCCATTCTGAGGGATAAATAACGAAAGGTGGCGACTCTTTTGTCATTGCCGGCACCTTATTTTCGCAGTAGCGACAGCTGACGACTCTGCTGAGGACTCCAACGGTTCCCTGTGCGAGTCAATCCTAGCGCTTGTGTGTTTACCTGTTGGGTTATGTTTGTTTATCGCATTTTTTACTTTCCGCATTTATTTTCAGTATGATATTATTATTATTGTGTTGTTGTGAGGAGTGGCTCTGATGAGTGATAAGCCAGACCCAGACTTGAGAGCTACATAGATTTAGAAGCAGATTTGTGGTGAACCTGTATGTTAGGCATGCACTAGTTCCCACGAAATCTGCACTCAGACGAGGTTCTTTGAGATGATTTCCATTTCCAGCCCAGTGGGCCATTGAAAGGATTTCAGATCTTAGGATTGTCGACTCTAGGGACCGATCATTTATGATTCAGCTAAGTGAGGCCACTTCAAGAGATGATGATGCCACACCTTCTGGGTATCGTATCATTGTTTCTTGAAAGTCTGTGACGCTGATGAACGCATAGGATGCTGTACCTTTGTCAGTGATTAGGTCCATACCAGTGAGCGGGGTCGGGTTTATTGCAGGAAACCGTGACCTTCAGACGAACTGGTTTTCTTATCAGTGGATCAGTTGTGTGGGGTTCAGTAGTCATGTATTATCAAAGTGTGGTATTTTCTTGCTGAAGCTAAATTATGATCTGCCACGCCACTTCACCACACAGCACAGCACAACACGGCACTTGATCCCCTGCTGCATTTTGCATCTGCATTTACATTTTCATATTGCATTGCATCTAACACGTATATGTGTTGCAGGTGTGCAGTTCCCCTTCGATTCTAGCAATCTTGTCCTTTCTATGTTCATCATGGAGCCCAGTGTGAGAAGAACTTTGGCCTACAAATTTCCTACTCCGGATATTGCTACTCTGAGGGGTTTGATTTCCTTGCCCGGTAAAGAAGTGATGGGAGATTTCCGAAGAACCTATGGGAAGCTACTCAGTGTTGTGTGCAAACCGTTGGTGTATGAACTGAATGGATTCCAGACTCTACTTCAGTTTTATGATCCCCCGCTGCGTTGCTTCACATTTCCGAGCTATGTGCTAGCCCCCACTTTGGAAGAGTTCGCTGTCCTATTAGAGATACCTATTCTTGCGCAGGTCCTCTTTTGGCCTATCGATCAGGAGCCAGATCTGGCTAAGATTGCTCCAGCTCTGCATGTTGATGTTTCTGAGTTAGAGGGAAAAGTTGTCAAGAGAAATGGAGCCTGGGGATTCCCACTGTCTTTTCTAGCTAAGAGAGCCCGACATTATGCCAAAAAGGAATGTTGGGTGGTGTTCAAAGCTATATTGGCCCTGTGTATATACGGCATTATGCTATTCCCTAATATTCCAGATTTCGTGGATGTGGATGCTCTTCGCATCTTCGTTTCAAAGAATCCAATTCCAACTTTGCTCGGAGACGTGTACCATTCGGTGCACTACAAGAATGAAAATAGAAGGGGCAAGGGGGTGTCCTATTGCGCTTCATTGTTCTACAGGTGGTTTGTCACTCATCTACCGAAGGATGGTCCTTTTATAAAGACGGCAGAGACGAAAGAAAGGTCAGAGCGACTGATGAGCTTGTCTGTCGAAGACATTGACTGGTTTGATAGAGAACATCTGGGGAGTGAGATTATCTACAGTTGTGGTAGTTTTCCTAATGTCCCCCTTGTGGGTAGGAAAGGTTGTATCAACTATAATCCATCCGTTGCTATCAGACAATTCGGATATGCTTTGAGAGGACCTCCTAAAGACGAAGAGGTACAGGAATCTCTGTACCTCACTGGTGTACTAGAAGGGGATGATCTGGTTAGGTTTGAACACGCTTGGAACAATGTTCATCGAAAAGGAAAGACCTCATTAGGAAAAAACAATAATCAGACTTATCCTCCTTATGTGGACTGGATTCGTAACAGAGCAGCGAAGGTGTTGATGCCTTTTCCTCCTGTCGAACAGGACGGACCTTCTAAGCCTACCATGATCTAAATCCATAAGTACGAGCAGCTTCAAGCCAAGAATGCAGAGCTAGTCAAAGCCAATGAAGAATTGGAAAATGAGATCGCTCAGCTTCGAAGAGAAAAGAGTGAAGTCGTCTACACCTGCAAGAGGCAGACAAAGATGATCAATCACCTGGGTGCCAGCTTGACCAAAGAGACCGATGCACAAGAGCGTCTTGGGTTAGACCTAAAGGCAGTGCACGGGGTATTGACTACCAAGAAGCAGGATCTAGATAGGGTATACCGGAAGTTGACCCAGTCCGAGAGGCTGTGGAATAATACCTTGGCTAGCCACAAAGAAAAGGAAGAAAAGCTGAAGCAGCAAATAGTCCAGTTGGAAGCACAGGTTGAGGCAAAAAACAAGAAGATAGAGGCTGAAGCCTCACTCCGACGAGATGCCCAATTTAAGGTAGTTGAGCTCAAAGCTAACTTACTAGATTATCAATTCCGGGCGGACGCCAAGAGGAGTAGGGTGGAGAACCATTCTGAAGTAGGTGTGTGTGGGAGTACTGCTGAGAACCTCCCGGATGCCATCAGGCAAAGGGATCTGTTGATCCAGGGCCTGCTCACCCAACCTGACCATCCTGATACGAAGAAGTTACTAGAGGATTTCCGTGCCCGTGGCCGCACATGATTTTCTTTGTATTTCTTTGTACCTTTTATATTAATATGCTGATCACCACCAGGCTTGTTGGTTGGGGTCATACCGCTGCTTCAGTTGTACTTTGCTTTTGTTGTATGCTAACCAAGCGGGCTTTTCATATATATATATATGAGGATTTCTTTTCCATGATTGGACAGTAGACTTTATTTGTCTTGGAGCTATAATCGAGGGGGACTTCCTCCGAATGCATGGATACATGTTTGCATTTGCATACATCATTTGCATGACAAGGACTTTGTACTGTATTCCCTAACCCTCTGTTGATGCAGGTTCTAGGATTGCCGAACACCGAACTCACCGTTACTCAACCAGAAGCAACTGTAAGAAAGTCATGGACCAGATGCAGTCAGAGATGCAGGAGATGCGTGACCGCATGGCTCAGTTTATGCAAGTGATGGAGACCGTGGCTAAAGGCCAAGAACAGCTCCAGACTCTCATGCAACCCTTGATTGCACGAGTTGATAACAACGGTGTGCTACATGGGGGTACGGATGCTAATCGTCCTCATGGTGAAACTCCCCAGGCTGGTGATGCTATACCAGTGGTCGGTCTGGACGCTGGTGAGAATGTTCTCGTGGCTGGTAATGGGAACGCTGGTAATAGGAACGGTATCTTGGAAACCAATGGGAATGTTGTTGGCAATGGTAATGCTGGTTTCAACACTGGTGCAGGGAATACAGGTGTGAATGTGGTTAATGGTAATACGGGTTTTGCTGGTGTGAATATGGGCTTTGGTAACGCTGGTGGTGCCAATGCTGGATTTGGTAATCAGGGTTTTGGAACTATGAGCAACAATGGTTACGGAATGGGAGCCTACAATACTGGCTTCGGGACAACTGCTGCTAATCAAGAGCTTGGTAATCTGAGGTATGACCCCAGATTTTTCCAGAATGGTCATGGTCGCAACGCTGCGTACGCTGGGTACGACAACGAGGGTCCTTATTGGGGTGAAGACCGCCAAGAAGATGCTTTTTCTGGTCAAGGCATAAGTTATGAGAGGCCTACTGAAAATGATCGCATGATCAAGATGCTAGAAGAGCAGATAAAAGGAATAGGCAACCAGAATTCTGTGGGATTGGATATGGCGAACATGGGATTGGTTCCTGGGCTGAGGGTGCCACTAAAGTTTAAGGCTCCTGCATTTGACAAATACAAGGGAGACACGTGTCCCAGAGTGCACGTGCGATCTTATTACAGAAGAATGTTTGCTTACTCCAACGATGAAAAGATGTTAATGCACTTCTTTCAGGATAGTCTGTCTGGGCCGTCGTTGGAATGGTACATGGGACTAGAACCTACTCAAATTGGAAGTTGGAAAGAACTGGAAGAAGCTTTCGTGAGACACTACCAATATAACAGTGATCTTGCTCCGAATCGGGTTCAATTGCAGAATCTCTCTCAGAAGACTGGGGAAAGTTTCAAAGAATACGCCCAGAGATGGCGCGAGTTGGCTGCAAGGGTACAACCACCCATGACGGAGAGAGAATTGATAGATATCTTCGTGGGTACCTTTTCAGGGTTGTATTACGATAAACTTCTCAACGGTTCAATGAGCAGTTTCTCCAACTTGATTCTGATGGGTGAGCGAGTTGAGAATGGAATTAAGATTTGTAAACTTCAGACTGGTGAATCAACCTCAGCTGGAGGTGGCAAGAAGGCTTTCGGGGGTAAAAAAATAGGGAGACACTAACTCAGTGTACAGTGCTCGCAGGAAGAATAAGAATCAAAACTGGCGTATGCAGCAACAAGTTGCTAGTGTGACAATCCCTGCACCGCAACAACAACAGCAACAACCTCAGCAGCAGTCGAGGCAGCAGAATACTAATCAGCGAAGACTTCAGAATCCAAGGCCGAAAAGGATATTTGATGTACCTCCAGTATCGTATGCTGAACTTCTTCAGACTTTGTTGACATTACAATTGGTTGAGAAAAGTACCTTGGCCCCGCCGACGGGCACACCTCCTTATGGGTACGACGTCAATGAGCATTGCGAATTTCATTCCTGGGTGCCCGGTCATAATATTGAAAATTGCCACGCCTTCAAGCATAAGGTGCAGGATCTAATTGATAGCACTGCTATAAATTTCGGCACGGAAGGACCCAATATTGTACAACAGCCAATGCCAAAGCATGGGGCAGCGGGAGCGAATGCTATTCTAACAGAGGCGGAGTTAAATTTGGTTGTGAATGTGGAGGAACTAAGGACACCTCTGGGTTACGTGAAGAGCCGTTTGTTGAAAGGGGGAGTTTACCCCGGATGTGATGAGGGTTGTATAGATTGTTCAACTCGGCCTGAGGGTTGCGATAGTTTGAAAAACGGAATTCAGAGTCTAATTGATGAGGGTACGTTACAATTTGATCGCACTGCTGCCGAAGAAAAGCCTGTTGAGGCAATGGTCGAAGAGCAGGGTGAGATTTCCACTGTTACGATACCATTCAAGTCTGTCACGATATCGGCGCCTGCCAAGCGGCCGACCATCACCATCACTAAAGCAAAACCCATTCTGTATGAGAGCACCAAGGACGTCCCTTGGAGTTATGGAGCATAAGTGTATTGTAATGGTGAGAAAATTAATCTGGATGATCTGCCGGTGGGATCAGTTGATAATCTGGTAGGAGCGGGCGGTATGACCCGTAGTGGAAGAATCTTTACTTCGCCAGAAGTAGAAGCAGAAAGAATTGCGAAGGGCAAAAGCAAAGTGAATAAGGGTGGACCTTCCCAAGAGAAGGAGAAAGAACCATTGAATAAAGATGTGGAGGAGTTTATGAGGCTAATTCGAAAGAGTGATTACAAGATCATTGATCATTTACAGCAAACTCCTTCAAAAATCTCCATTTTGTCTTTATTGTTGTGTTTCGAAACTCACCGGAACGCTCTGTTGAAAGTGCTTGAGACGTCCTTCGTACCCCAGGAGATTTTTGTTAATCAACTGGAAGGGGTGATGGCCCATGTGAATGCGGGGCACGGTTTGGGGTTTACTGATTTTGACTTGACACCTAGAGGTCGCGATCACAATAATGCTTTGCATATTTCAGTTGAGTGCAGGGGCACCGTCATGTCCCATGTTCTCGTTGATACCGGGTCATCCCTGAATGTGTTTCCCAAGAAGGAACTGTTGAAATTGGATACTCGAGGAATAATTTGCATACCCAGTGATCTGGTCGTAAGAGCATTTGATGGAACCAGGAGGTCTGTATTTTGGGCGCTGACGTTGCCAATTCAAGTGGGTCCAGAAGTATTTGACACCGTGTTCTATATTATGGACATCCAACCAGCGTACAGTTGTCTACTTGGAAGACCGTGGATCCATTCCGCCGGAGCTGTGACATCCACGCTTCACCAAAAGTTGAAATATATAGTTAATGGTAGTATTGTTAGTGTGTATGGTGAAAAGGACATTCTGGTCAGTCATTTATCATCCTTCAAATACGTCGAAGTGGACGGAGAAATCCACGAGACACTGTGCCAAGCCTTCGAAGGAGTGAAGGTTAAGGATGAAGCTCCTGTGAGCAGCAAAGGGCCGGAAGTGGCCATGTCTTCGTATAAGGAAGCCCAGGCGGTGGTGCAGACCGGAGAGACCAAGAGGTGGGGTCAAGTCCTGGATATTCCTGTCAAGAAGGACAAATTTGGGTTGGGGTACCGCCCATCGTCGTCATCCTCCCCACAAAGTACACCGAGGTTCCGAGGGCCGGTTGTGTTTACTCCTGGAGGAGTCAGCTACGAGAGGATCAATGATGTGTCCGATGATGGAGACAGAGACAGTGACTGTGATATGGATGCTTGGATCAGACCCATCGTACTGGGGCAGAGCTTATGCAACTGGTCAATCCAGGATGTTATCCAAGTGACAACGAAACAGTAATGCTTTGTTTTCCAATTATTGTACAATCCTATGTCTTACCCGGGGCATAGAGATTTTATTTCAGGGCCTGTTTGCTTATGTGTATGTTTTGTTTAATCACTGAATAAAGGCGTTTTTCCTCATACAAATTTTGTGATCCTTGTCTTTCTGTTTTTATTTTAGCACTAAAATGGCAACGTGGTTATGTGCTTTGTTTGCATATCATTTGAAGTGTTTAACCATTTTTCTCGCAGGACTCACATAGTTTCAGATGACACCGACCAAGAACTTCCTATGACTCGTTTCGACTTTGAGCACCCGATCTTTCAAGCCGAAGAAGAGATTCTTGAGGATAATGACTTATCAGAAGAGCTGACTCGGTTGTTGAAGTAAGAAGAGAGGGTTATTCTGCCTCATCAGGAGGAAATTGAAGTCGTTAACTTGGGGTCTGAGGAATGTGTCAGGAATGTTCGTATAGGGGCTGCACTGCAGAGTGATATCAAGAAAAGGCTTATCGAGATGCTTCGAGAGTATAGTGATATATTTGCTTGGTCTTACGAAGATATGCCCGAGCTGGATACTGATATGGTGGTTCATCGTTTGCCACTGCGAGAGGAATGTCCGCCAATTAAACAGAAACTCAGGAGAACTCGACCAGATATGGATGTGAAAATTAAGGAGGAAGTGCAGAAACAGTGGGACACTGGTTTTCTTGCTGTAACGACGTATCCTTCTTGGGTCGCCAATATCGTACCTGTACCGAAGAAAGACAGTAAGGTGCGGATGTGCGTTGATTACAGAGATCTGAACAAGGCGAGCCCAAAGGATGATTTCCCTCTTCCTCACATTGATGTGTTGGTTGATAATACAGCTCAATTCTCAGTGTTTTCCTTCATG